>CAUYPO010146408.1:0-52275 GCA_963574435.1 Cheirogaleus major | reverse complement strand
TAGCACTCTGGGAGGCCAAGGCGGGAGGATCATTTGAGCTCAGGAGTTCGAGACCAGCCTGAGCAAGAGCGAGACCCCCATCTCTACTAAAAAAATAGAAAGAAATTAGCTGGACAACTAAAATATACATATATATGTGTGTATATATATATGCATATATATATATAAATTAGCTGGGCATAGTGGCACATGCCTGTAGTCCCAGCTACTCGGGAGGCTGAGGCAGAAGAATCGCTTGAGCCCAGGAGTTTGAGGTTGCTGTGAGCTGGGCTGACACCACGGCACTCTAGCCTGGGCAACAGAGTGAGACTCTGTCTCAAAAAAAAACAAAAACAAAACAAAACAAAAAAAATTCCTCTCATCCCTTTACTATGTAACTTTGTGTTTCCTCCAATTAAACAATGGAGTCTTTTTCTCCACCTCTTGAATCTGGATTTAGTTTAGCCCATGGGACATTAGAAAACATGATTCAAACAAAGTCTTGAAAAGTGCTCATACAATGGGGCTCATCCTCTCCTGTGGGTCTTTGGAACCCGGAGGCTGCCTGGTGAAGGAGCCTGAGCTAGCCTGCTGGAGGATGAGACACCACGTGGAGCCAAGAGGAGCAGAGCCCTCTTAAACCAGCCAGACTGTCAGCCACCCGAAACGTGAGCGAGGCCACACAGCACAGCTGAGATGCCAGCTGACTCTAGAGAGCAACTGAGCCAGCCCAGCCCAAGAAACATGCCTAGGTGACTCACAGAATGTGAGATATAATAAATGTCTGCTATTTTAGACCATTAAGATTTGGAATGGTTTGTTTTGAGCAAAATAATAGAAAATATCAGAGTTGGTAGGCAGGAGAATCTCAGGGTGACTCTTGCTTCTGAGCCCCTCACCGCCCTTGGAAGCTCCAGTCCAGAGTGTGTATGTTCTACCTGCTGTGAGTTAGAGCCTGACCTCCCCCCAGCCTGATGTCCTAGGTTAGAGTTGAAGGTGCAGATCACCTCGTCCAACCCCCTTTATTCCCCAATTGGGCTCTGGACTCTTGAAGACAAAAGCCACATCGTGGAAAGTTTTATATCCCTGCCAAAGAACCCAGATGACATTCAGAAGGTATTTAGGAATCTTGAAGGTTTCTTGTTTGTTTGTTTTAAAATTAGAATTGAAACTGTTCTGTATTTTGATCATGGTGGTAGTTATACAACTGTAGGCATTTGTCACACGTCACAGGACTGTACACTAAAATGGGTGAATTTTACTGCATGTATATTATCCTTTAATAAAAATATTTTAAAATAAATAAACAATTTTTAGTATGTTGAAGAATGAGAATTTGAATGAAATCTGTGGACTTTCAAGTCCTGTTATGAAGACCACTGTGTTACTATGGTGACATTTTGTTATACATAATTCATTAAGAAAAATTCTTTATAACTCTCATTCTTAATGTTTCAGTTAGAGAAATTATATCATGATGGAATTACAAAAAATCAGCTTAGAAACCTATGCGTATTCGTTGTTAAAAGCAGTATAGTTATGTTCCACTCATTGGAAGATAGAGTTGATGCACTTTTCCCAATTTCTCTAGTTAAGCACAGCTAAAAACTTTGGAAATTGTCCCCAAAACAGCATAAGAAGACTCTGAATGTTAGGGAGAAGGCAGACCTACTAGGGACATCAGGACCTGAGGAGCTACACAGGGGTGTGTTCTCTGGATTGACTTTTCGCCCCATCTGTCCCAGGCTTGGAGCTGAAGAATCCGGAAATCGAGAAACACCAACAGATACAGACAAAACAGAAAATAAAAGTCCCCAATAAATGCCTGTTCCTTTTAGCAAAAAGACCAGGTAAAAGAATAGCCTAGTAAGACAGTGAACTTTTATACAATAACCACTCTATAATGAGCAAAGCCAGAATTTAAAGCTAGCATGGACTCCCATGCCTTTGTTCTGAATCAATCACTGCTCCCAAATGGGATAAGGCATGAGGTCTCATGGGAAGAATGGGCTGGCCAGGTGGATCGAGACCTTTCAAAGGGGCTGGGACCTTTTCCTGAAGGTGACAGAGAGCCACTTAAGGGTTTCAATCCCAGGAGGGACCAGGTGACATCTGTTTGGAGGGGAAGAACCCTCTGGTGGCAGCACCTTTACATACTTCTGAATCTGCCAGCCAATGCAGTGAAAAAATAAGCAAAGCTACTCAAGGAATTAAATTAGCTAGTTCCTAAGTTTCCAAAGGAATTGAAAGATTGATAACAGTTCAAAAGGGTCAGGGAATCCTACCTCTGGCTCTGCTGTCACTGGCCGCCCTCCCCATGAGCTGTGACCCTGGTGAAGGCAGGAATGTCCTGCTCCTCCAGTTATCTCTCCTGCTCAGCACAGGGTCTGGCAAGGAGCAGGAGACCAACGGGGGCTCGTGCACTGGAATACACGGGGTCCCTCTGCAGCTCCTTCCCAGCTGCAATTAGCAGATGGTCACATTCCTCTCTCCAGGTGGCTCTTGACCTAACAGGTGCACATGTGGAAGGCTGCCCCCTTTGCAGAGTATTTCAGTGTCTGATTTATTATTAACAGGAAGCGGAGAATCTGGACCAGATCCAGAAAACAGTCAGAGAGATGAGTAAAGAGGTAACAGCTCCTAGGAGGAAAGTTTAAAGTAAATACAGTCCCTTAGTCGGGGGCAGGGAAAGCTGGCTGTAATGTATGAGGTGTCAAACCAGTGAGGAGTCTTTGGGAAAAAAGCATCCCTCCTCCTTCCTTCCCTGCCATCCTCCCTCCCTCGCTCCTGCCTGCCTATAGCAAACATTGATCGAGCTCCGACCGTGCGCTAGGCACTGTGTTAGGGGATGGATGGACAAAGAGGTTTATAATGCATATTCTATGTCTTCAAGACACTTACAATATGGTAGGAGGCAGAAAATGAATAGCTGTAATAAAACATCAAGATTCAGTGGTACGAGAGGTCAAAGGGAGGAAGCAGAGATCACTTCTAGCTTGGGTGTTTGAAGGAAGCTACATGAAGGAAGAGATGAACTTGAACTTGAACTTGAGTTGAGGGAGGGTTTAGAATCCAAGTAACAGAAATCATTAAGAATGCAGACTTCACCTGGGCAGATGTGGTCTGAATCCTGATCCACGGATTACTAGCTGTGTGACCTTAGTGAAATCACATTCCCTCTCTGAACACTGGCTTCCTCCTTTGTGAAAGGGGTTAAAATATTCTCCTATAATTGTCCTTTCTCCTGCATGATAGATCCATCTCTCTCTACTCGGTTATTTTCACTGGTGCACATACATGTTGTGATAATTTTTGAGAAAACTCTCTCCTTTGAAACTACATTCCCCATCAGCTACCACCTCTCCATTGCCTTCCCTTAGAAGAAATTCCTCACACGCATTGTCTATACTTGTCTCTCCATCCTTTCCTCCCATATTTTCCCTGTCATCCCACTGCAACTGCTGGGGTCAAGGTCACCAATGACCTACATGATGAAAACCCAAAGATCAGTTCTTTGCCCACATCTCTCCTGACTTAGCAATAGCACTTGGTGGAAATAATCATTTTCACTTTCTGCACGTGGTTTCCAGGATACCACACTCTGTCGGCTTTCCTCGAAGCTCCCATGTTGTGCCTTCTGAGTTTCTTGCTGTTTCCACTCATTCTTGCTCATTTCCCCAAGTTTTATACAGTGCTGGGCCAGCCAGGGCTCAGTTTTAAGACCTCTTCTTTGTGTACTCTCACGTTTGGGGCAGTCTCGTTTAATAACGTCCTGACCTTTTCCCAACTTGCATTTCTATTCCAGACCTTCCCTGGACTCCAGACCCAGACACAACCCCGAGCTAGCTGCCTACCGGACACCTTCCCTTGGCCGTCTCCTTGGCATCTGAATCCCAATTCGTCCAAAACCAAACTGCACTGTCTCCACCCTCTCAGACTCCATCAGCAGTTTCTCTCATCTCAGTTATGGATAGTTCCATCTTGCATGTTGCTGAGGATAAAAACTTTGAAGTCGTCCTTGACTCCTCTTTCTTTCATACCCCATATGAAACCCACAGCCAATTTCATGGGCTCTACATTCAAAATACATCCTGGATGTGACCGTTGTCCACCACTTCCACTGTTCTAACCTTGGTCCAGCCACACCATTACCCATCTGGACTGTGAAATAGCTCCCTAAATGCCATCCTGCTCCCAACAGTGACCGACAGCCAGAATTATCTGAATGGCTCTTATCATGTCATTCTTCTCCCCCAAACGCTCCGGTGACTTCTCAGTGTTCTCTGGGTAGAAGCTAAAGTCTTACCATGCCTAGAAGGGCCCCATAATATGCCCCAACTCCTTCCCCTCATCCCCCACTCTGACTTTATCCCCTACTGACCTCCCTGCCTTGCCCCATTCCAGCCATAGTGGCTTCTTAGATGTTCCTCAAAGCCACCAAGTGTCCCCCCACCTCTAAGTCAGCATTTGCCATAGCCTGGAGCTCCTTTTCTCCAGAATCTGTAAGCTTTGCTATGTTGTCTGCTCAGGCTGCCATAACAAAATACAGACTGGGTGGTTTAAACAAACAGAATTCCTTCCTCACAGTTCTGGGGGCTTGAAAGTCCAAGATCAAGGTTAGGCAGGGTTTGGTTTATGGTGAAGTCTCCCTTCCTGGCTTGTAGAAGCTACCCCCTCCCTGTGTCTTCACATGGCCATGTGGGTGGAGAGAGAGGTATCTCCTTCTCTTCCTCTTCTCATAAAGTCGCCAATCCTATTGCTTTAGGGTCCCCTCCATATGAACTTATTTGATCTTAATTACCTCCTAAAGGCCCTATCTCCAAATATAGTAACATTGGGAGTTAGGGCTTCAACATATGAATTTTGGAGTGAGGTGGGGGACACAATTCAATCCATAATATATATATTATATAAAACTCTCTCTCTGTATATATAAAAAACTATATATATTGCAGTTTGTGTGTGTGTATATATATATATATATATATATATAGAGAGAGAGAGAGAGAGAGAGAGAGAGTTGTATATTAACTATCCCCTACTCATCTTCTCTTCTTAGAAGAGAGTTTATCTGTTCCATTCACTGCTACCTCATCAGTACTTAGGCAAATGTCCCAACAAGTCAGTTACTCTACATATTAGTGGTGGTTTGTGTTTTCGTTTTATGTAGGTGCCATACTTGGTGGCACTTACATACTTAATGACAGTAAGTGTCATTACTAAGATCCTGGCACATGGAAGCGTCCAGTGAATGTTCTGATTATTAGAAGGTAATGAGAGGAAAGGACTTTTCATGGGAAGGGATCTCTGCCAAGCACGGGCCAATTTGCAGAGGTGGGGAAGTGTGGCTTACTTACAGGGAAAAAGCAAAGATTCTGCTGAGTTTGGGCAACTTTTGCTCAGTTGTGGTAGGAAGGTCTTGAGTACCATCCTTGGGGGGTAGGAACCCAGTGACAACTGGAAGCCATCTGGTATTTTCGAGCGGGAGAGTGGCACGGTTACTGCCGCGTTCAGTTCAGTTCATCAAATCTGATATGGAGGAATGATCGGGAAAAAGTGAGCCTCGGGGCAGAGAACCAGGAATTTCTAAGGTGAGTCAATTTGACCCATTGAATTTTCAGTATTATATAATCTGCTACCCTCTGCCTCTGTCTTTTATATTTTATTTCGATAAGGTGTTTTCACTTGAAAGCAATACTCTTTGGTCTTTTTTCATATGAGCCATATAATTGCTAAACAACTCCTTAAGGATATAAATTAGAGGATCTCTTGAATTTACTCTCTAGTTTGATACCGTCTGCATCATTGCTGTGATAGCTCAGAATGATCCCTCTCTTATGAGCTAGTGAATAGCCTCAGACATCCAGTGATTTCTTTTTTATTTATCGTTCTACTGGAGAGAGGGTAATTTTGCCCATTATGGGGAGAATGAATCCTGGCAGAGTTTGAATGGGTCCTTGTTCAGATCTTGGGTCCAAGAGAAATGGGAACCGCTGCATTTCTTGAGATTGATTTTGGCTTGCGTGAGGGCCTGGCTCCTGTACAGGTGGTGGGATCAGTGACATTTCCCAATGGTGGCATGGCGGTTACTTTCCTGGGTTTGTGGAGGTGGCCTGGGGCATTACTCTCCTCCTCTGTCCCTCTCACTCTAGACAGACCGATCACCTCCCCGCCCACCAAACGACTTGCTTAACTTGTAGCCCCCTCTGCAGCAGGGAAGGACGAGCTGATCCCAGCCGCCCTGCGGACAGATACTCTGTTGCTTCCCATCCCGTCATCTCCAGTCCTCCTCCCTCTGATTTTCAGATTCTTTACACTTATGTCACATCACTGTCACTTTTCTTAAGCAGACACTGAACCCCAGATGAATTTGTTCTTCCTTTATCTCACTGTTCTCCCAAACTGTTGTCTGAGGACCACTTGATTCCGAATCACCTGGCAAACTTGGTAAGCATGCAGATTCCTGGCCTCCACCCGAGCCCTTGAACATGAAAACTTGAGTTCTTTATTTTCAATCCTGTCTGCAGGATTTCTTTTGGAAATAGCACTTAATTTTTGGCTTGTCCATGGTGCTGTTGCCTGAATGATTTAGGTATTATTTATTCTGTTGAAATATAAATGTGTATGTAAATATATTTAATTTCATACATTCTAATTATGGATTTATTGGTCATTTCAAAGGGAAAATTGGAAGGGTGGGGAATTAAGTCTAATGAAACATTGAACACTTGCCATCTTATTTCTTCACTTCATAGATGAAATAGGGTTTTTATATTCTTTCTGAGTTTTTATTAGGACAATAAAACCATATTGCAGAAAGCTTGAAAAATAGGATGAAAAGTATAATTTCCCCAATTTGATGCAACGACTATTTTCACATCGGTATGGTCCCTTTGCGTCTCTGTACGGAAATATTCATAAACGTGTGCCATGCCAATGTTAGTGTTCGCAACATTTGGTGTGATGTATACTCACTCAGGAAGAAGAGGCCAGGGGTACAGACTCTGTCCTGGGCTCCCTCCTCAGAGGACACAGCCCACTGGACTCACGGAGAGACCCACCTACAAGAGACCCATCCCTGGCCAGCCAAAGGCCCCCTGTAGGACCAGGTGCATCACCTAAGACCAGATCCCAGCTTACTGACATCTCCAGCATCCCCTGAGCTGATGCACACAGTGGTGTCCAGTTCAGCCTGTGCTTATTGTCACCTCCTGTGTGCCAGCAAATGAACAAGACCCTACTGCTGCCTGGGTGCTCCCAGGCTGGTAGAGGAGACAGACACATAAACAGCAATTACTAAACGGTGAAATATGTGTCACTCTGGAGGGTGGTCACTCTGGAGTGGGACCCTGGAGGAGGGAGCACTGCCACCGACTGGCTGGGGCACCTAGTGGGTTTAGATGCAAAACCATTTGGGAGGCCTTGTGGCCTCTGTTCTTAACCCACACTTGTTCCCAATGGAGCCAGGGGACTTTAATAATGAAATACTGAAACTCTGATGAGTGCAAGATATTGCATGAGGAAGTGTCATCACTCTGCAGGGAATAGCATGTTCTCCCTTTTTTATTTTATTATATTTTTATTGGAATTCTGAAATATTTAAAATATACAGAAATGGAAAGAAAATGATGAAACAAATACCCATATATACACCAGACAGATTTAAATAAAGAAATTATTTTGCCACATTTGATTCATATTTTCTTTAAAAGGAAATAAAACGCTACACTGTTGAAGTCACCTTTGAAACTCCCTGCATTGCATTCCCCTCCCTTCCTCTCCTTGCCTGGAGGCAAACACTATTTTGAAGGTGGTGTGTGTCCTTCCTGTGTGTGTTTTGCTTTCATTACCCAGATACGTGCTGTGTGTGCTTGAAGTATATGAACATTGTGTCATGTATGTATTCTTCTGCAACTTACTTTTTGTCTGCTCTCGATATTAAGTTCTTGAGATTTACCCATTTGGATCATGTAGAACCCAATTCCTTTATTTCAGCTGCTGTAGAGTATATTTCCGTGTTTGAAAATACTACAAAGTATTTATCCATTGTCCTTTGGCTGGACATTTGGGTGTGTACACAAAATAGTCTGTCCTATATCTCCTTATAAATATGTGTAAGAATTTCTCTAGCTCCTGTTCTTAGACGTAGATTACCTGGGTCTTTGGAAATGTACATTTTCAGTTTCACTGCATGTTTCCAAATTGCTCTCCAAAGTGTGTGTACACGTTTTCACTCCTACCAGCAACTTTACAGATCCCATTTTCCAACATCAGTATTATCACACATTGCAATTTTTCACAATTTTGTGAACACAATATAGCATTTCTTTTCTTGCTTATATTTCTCTGATGAATAGAGAAAGTTATTATGTTTTTATATGTTCATATGTAGAAGTTCTTTGTGTATTGTTGGTACTAACCCTTTTTTTGCTTATGTGCAATGAAAATATTTTCTCCCAATCTCTGGTTAGCTTTCAATGCTGTTCTCAGCAACTTGTTTACATATGGTTACACATCTCTCTTGCAGATATTTGTAAATCTTCCCTTTGGTGTAGCTGTGTATTGTACATTTTGTTTAAGGTATCCTCCCTGTCCTTGGGCCATAAAAATATTCTCCAATATTTTCTTCCAAAAGATTTAAGGTTTTATTTCTACATTTAAATGTATAACTCAAGTGGATTGAACTAGTCCTTTTTATAAAACTGTGACTATTTCATGAAATTAAAATGTATAGCTTAACTAGTATAAAGAAAACACGATGTAGCTGTAATCTATGTCAAGAAATAAAACCTCAGACCCAGAGAACGCCCTCTGTCGATGATAACCCCTTCACCCTGCCCAAATTAATCACTATCCTAACTATGATAACAATAGTATTTTGCTTTTCATCATAGTTTTACTGTCTATAAGCATTTAAGTATCCTTAAAGTGAGCAACTCTAGGTAATAATTATTTACTATCTAAGTATTGAAGCATCCTTACGCTCTATTGTGTAGTTTTCCTTGTGTTTAAAATCTATAGACAAATGGAATAAATGCAGCATGCAATCTTTCATGTTTGACTTCTTATCCTCAATATTCAGTCTTTGAGACTGGTGCAGGTGAGATGTGGCATCATTTGTTTATTTTCATGATGGTATCTTATGCCATTGGATGACTATTCTATAGTGTGTCTCTCCATTCTGCTATTATTGGATGTTTGGAAGTTTTCCAGTTTGGGGATACAGAGATTAGTTTCATTGCTTTCCATATGGATACCCAGTTCTTCCACAGCCATCCATCAGAAAGACTTTCCTTTTACCAGTACTTCATGGTGGCATCTTTGTCATAAATCAAGTGTCCCCTTTCTATGTGGGCCCCTTTCTGGCTTCTGTTTCGTTCCATTAGTCTGTCTGTCTATTCTTGCATCGATGTCACACAACTTTAATTAGTTAAGCTTATGATCAGCACCGAGGCCTGGCAAAGCAAGTTCTCCCCCCTACTCCTCCAAAAAGCTGTCTTCCATCTTCCTGGGTCTTCATGCTTCTAGTTTATGATTAGCTTGTCGAGACACACACACACACAAACACACACACAAACCCTTTTGGGTATTTTTAATTGAGCGCTATCTGGATTTAATTTTGTGTATTGTGAAGTTGGGATCTAATTTTATTCTATTGTCTATTCCACTGGAATGGCCAACTGCCCCAGCCTCATTTATAGGCTATTCATTGGCATGTTAATATAGCTGTACCACTTTTCTTTTTACTAATACACAGTTGAGCCTCATTATTCATAGATTCTGTGAATTTATTTACTTGCTAAAATTTATGTGTAGCCCCCAAATCGATACTCATGGCACTTTCATGGTCATTTGCAGACGTGTGAAGAGAGTCGAAAAATCTGAGTCACCCGACAGGCACATTCTCAGCTGATGATGTCAAACAAGATGCTGCTGAGCCTGCTTGTTTCAGCTCTCACATGTAAACAAGGGCCCTTTTCAAGGTCTTTCTAATGATATGGTTGGTGACTTTGCAGTTTGAAATGGCCCCCAAGCAAAGTGCTGAAGTGCTGTCTAGTGTTCCTAAGCCCAAGAAGGCTGTGATGTTCCTTGTGGAGAAAATATATATGTTAGATAAGTTTTGTTCAGGCATGAGCTGTAGTGCTGTTGGCTGTGAGTTCAATGTTAATAAATCAACAATATATATTAAATGAGGCATCTTTAGACAGGCACACACATAAAACAATGTTGTGTATTGATTGGTTGATGAAAATATTGTGACAAAGGCTCACAGTAACCTAACTCTGTATTTCCCCCAGGAGCAGTGGTTTTGTATTTACTAAGTCAGTGTTCATGGTGAATTTATAAATCATAACCACCATGAGTAAAGATAATTGACTGTATTTTACTCGTATGCCTTTTTCTATCCCTTTACTTTCAAACCTTCTGTGCAACTCTTGTAAACAGCATATAGCTGGGTTATTTTTATAATTTAATCTGAGAATGTCTATCTTTTTGAAAGAGCTAATCTGTTCATGAACACTGATATATATATTGATTTGTTTCTACCATTTTATTTTGTATTTTACATTCACCTTGCTTTTAGTTTCTTTTTTCCCCTCACTTTTTCTGCTTTGTATTGAATTGCTCAACTTCTATTTATTTATTTATGTTTACCCTTCAGGTTTATAAATTATGAATTCTATTTTATTCCTTTGGTGGATACATTACCCTTAAATTTTTAACATGTGTGTTTAATCAACAAAGACTAAAGTTAAACTGTATTTCTTTCCTTTACCCCTACCCCCAAATAGGATCTCAGAATGTTCTTCCTTTAAAAGGTTTAAATTATGTTATATATGTGATGCAGTATCTTTGTCCCTAAGATAGAGTGGTCTTTCTGTAGGTCTTAGTTGGCAGTTCTGAAGAATGGAGAGGAAGACTAGGATTAAAATTGGAGTTTTGTCTGCCCTGCCTGCCACTTTGGCTGAAAATATGAGCCAGTTCTAACTGAAAAGTCCTTTGCAGTACCCCATCAGGGAGATAAAGAGGAGGTTAGCCTCCCTTGTCACTGCTCCAAATTCAGCATGGTGCCAAGGGATCATTGGTTCTCCAGTGGTTTGCACATCAGCTGATGGCCTTGTCAAGTAGGGACTTCAAAACTTGAACATTTTAAATAATCTTTAAAATATACAATGGGGAAAAGAAATTAGGACATTTATACCTGGGAGTCATGTTGGCCTCATCTTCACACTAATGCCACTATTGAGAAATTATTGGGGGTTGCTACCAAATATGGGGTGTTTCTTCTTTCTTCCTTTCTTTTTTGTTTCGAAGAAATATTGGTTAAATAGATTCTTGGACCCCTGCTAGATCCTGCATAGAGCTTGAGAGGTCAAAGGCCAGCTCCCTTCTTTTCAAGGTGGCTCCTATCAGCTGAATGTCTGTTTTGTGTCCAGCCTTGGGCTCATTGATTTCACATTTGCTGACTCACTTTGGTTCATGCTTGCAATAGCCCTTTAAAGTAGATTCACTGTCTGCAATTTTTCAGATTAGGAAACAGGAGTCCAGTGGGTGGTCCAAGGCTAGGATCTAGAAAGACATTGGCACATGTTTTAACCCAGGAGGTCAACTCCTAGTCCTGTGCTCTTCCCCTCTGCAATGGGGGCCTTCCTCTCCAGGGTATCTCAGAGTCAACTGTAGAGTAGGTAGAACCTTCCCCGACCCCACCCTGCATCCATGCATTCAGGGGCTCCAAGGTGAGGCTCAGGTATCTGCATCTTACTAAGCTCCCTAGATGATATAGAGATACTGGTCTGAGGGAACCAGAAATTCCAAAAACTCCTCTTGAAGAGCAATTCAAGAGGTCAAAGGTCACCCCAGACAGAAAGTGACCAGCTAACTGGCTATCTCTGAATCTCATACTATTTTCTTCCCCTTTGCTCTGGTTTCCCAGTTTCAATATCTTATCTCTCCCTGGTTCCCCCAGGACCTTATCTCCATGCTTTGGTTTTGTCTCTGGACCCTGTACCTCTTCCCTGGGTCAGGAGCTACCCTGTGTCAGACCCTTCCTGGAGAAGGACACTGATACTGGGCTTGAAGGATGAGCAGGTCCAGGTGGAGAAAAGAGTGTTCAGACCTAGGAAAAGAAGGAGCAAGAGGCTCAGTCCTTGCGAGGCTGGGGACTATGTCCCTCATTCTAAGAAGGTGGAGATGGGAGCATTTGTGGGAAGTGTAATGAGATAGAAATGGGAAGAGAGGCTTTGCCTACCCTCCCTCCTGGGCCAGCAAGAGACAGAACTTACTTCTCTTATTTTGAACAAGAGATGAAATTTTCTCCCTGTTATGCTTTGGAGAGAAAGATGAGAGAAATGTATGGAACACATAGACAGCAGATGGGTTTTTGGGGAGCAGATGCTTTGCTCTAAGATCACTCCCACCCACCCCAAAATAGCCAGGTACTTCCAGAGCCACCCTGTGCCCTTTGTTCATTAGCCACCTTAGTACTTTCTCTCTCACTCTTCATTTTCCCCTCTCACTTTCTGGGGCAAAGGCCTGGAGGCTCATTCTCGATTCAGAATGATGTCACACAGAGAGGTGTGGTTCATCATAGGTCCAAAGTCCTTATTGCCCAGAAGGATCTGAGGCTCTGGCTGTGCACAGGATTTGCCCCTAGACAGTGGGAGCTGGAACTAGAGGCACAGATCCATGCCTGGCTGCCCCACCCAGCTGATGTTTCATGCTCATCGTGGTCTAAGACTTAACGGAACCCACATCCATGTCTACCATAGAAATGGGTAGAGATCTGGGGAGGAAGCAATTCAGCCTGGAATCCCAGAGGAGCTTTGGGAAAAATCCCAGGCCAGGTCGTGCTCCAGGTGCTGGGGAATCTCGATGCGGGCTCGTTTACCAAGGCAGACAAGAATTTCACCATGTCTCCTTTGCTTTAGAACTCACTGTTTTTTGGAGATTTAAAACCCATTAGGGAATGGCTTAAGAAGTTAATAACCTGTTACCATTCTGGAGAATTACATTTGATGTTGTTTATAGCTATTTGGTTTATGAAAATAAATACATTAAGATTGGGAGCCAATTCTTATTCATGCCATTTATTGAAGGCAGATTATCCAATAATAAGCAAATATCATTAATCTTAAAGCCACACAGGGAGAATTTCATTTTTAAAAATTAATTGTACTTGCAGGATTGTATTTTTTTAAAACTAGAACCTTAAAAAAAAGTGCAATAATACAATAAAATTTTGCGTCTCTGGTACAGAATTCGATTTGTGTGGGAAAAACAAATTAACTGTGAAATGTAACCAGGAAAAGTAAGGTTGATTACAAGGAGCACATAATTAGGGAAGCTCAGATATACACCAGATTCCTCTTTGCTCCCCCCAAGCTTAAGTACTAGTGAATAGGTATTCAATTTGGTTTTAATTATCACGTTAGTGTCGGTCATAATTTCCATAAAGGACTTTTAAGCCATAGGAATGGATACTAGAGGTGGAAGATTTGTTTTTTTTTTTCCTTTTAAGCATTTAAGCATTTATTTTCCAAATACCAGGACCATCTAGGCAAGAAGAAAAAGTCACACAAAGATGGTCATTTCTCAATGCAGTCATTCCAGGTTCTTTCGGAAGTCAAGTCATTTGCTTCATTTTGGCTACAGTTTATTCATTCACCATTAATTAGAGACACTTCCTTAAATGTGAGGGTCCTAGGAACTCAGAAATTTATAAATCTTTGTCCTTGCATTACGTTTTAGCAGGGGAGATATGCCTATGTGAAAACTATTTCTCAAATAATTAAACTCTCCCAAGATATTTAATACATAGCAATCACTTATATTAAGGTTGGTGATGATATAAGGTAGTAGGAGCATGCAGAAGAGGGAGAATGAACCCTTCCAGGGATGAGGGCATGGAAAGGGGAACTGTGTGTCAGGTTTTGATGGATGAATAGGAGTTCAGGGGGAGAAGGGAGAAGGGAAAGGGTAAGAGGCATTCAGAGGACAGAGTGAAGCTTAGGAGGCTGGAGGGATGGTTGGCAGGAGGATGACCAGGCAAAATGCTTGTTAGCTTGTTCACATCCCTTGGTTTTCCGTTCCGCTCCCTGAGGTCAACTGTCACCTCACCCTGAGCAGAAGAGCCAGCACAGGTCTCCTCACTTCCACCCTGGCCCTTCTGTCATCTGTCTTCCACGTTGCAGCCAAAGGGATCTTCCTAAAATCCCAATCTTGTGTCACTCCCCATGGCCTTGGGTTAAAGTCCAGACCTGTGTGACCCACGTAGAAACTACCCAAGCCAGCCTCTGCTGACCTCTCAGACCTCACATCCTATCTGTTGTCCTCTGTCTCTGTCTCTCCTCTGAGCCTTCGGGTATGCTATTCCCACTGCCCGGCAAACACATTGTTTCCTAAAATAAGCATCTTCCCTTCCCCCATTCCATGCCCCTCCCATTTATTCTCTGAGTCCTTTGTTTTCTTGTATCATATCCCGTTACAGTCTGTAATTATTTCCTTTATTTATTTGGTATCCCTGTGCTATTTGTCTGTCTTCCTCATCACAACGCAAACTCCATGAAAGGAGGGAGGGTGTTGGTCTTGCCCACAGCTGTAT
Organism: Cheirogaleus major; assembly: GCA_963574435.1. Taxonomy (NCBI): domain Eukaryota; kingdom Metazoa; phylum Chordata; class Mammalia; order Primates; family Cheirogaleidae; genus Cheirogaleus; species Cheirogaleus major. The sequence goes on along the minus strand of CAUYPO010146408.1, from coordinate 37,694 downwards.
ACTCAGTGCCTGGCACTGTGGCAGGCACCTCCTGGGCTCCGAAAAATTACTTCTAGAGAAAATAGATGAGGGGGCAAGATTCCAGAGGGCCTCCTGTGCCAGGCTATAAGCTTTAGGCCTTGGCTCGTGAACAGGGGAAGCCAAGAGAGATATTTAACCAGGCCTACAACGAGCATAGTGTGGGTCCGCCTGACACAGAGAATTAAGTCTAAAATATTTGCAGTAATTTCTCTTGTACCATGGCTTCACTGGCATCCCTCCGTGGTGATGGGACGATGGGAGCAAAAAGCGATTTTCATTTCTCGCGTAAAACATAAAACCTATTCCTGCAGGGCCGTACGCGCTCGGAATGAAAACTGAACCGACCGGCCCCAGCCAGACAGGCGAAGAGAGCTGGTTAGCGGGAGGGGTGGTGGGTCACTGACAGCAGAGGGGCCTCTGGTTTGCAATTTTAAGGGGACATAAAATGCTGGCTGGCTTTCACAGAACACCGGGCTGAGCTGCAGAAAACTGTAAAATCTCCCCGTTGCAATATAAATATGGGATGAAAGTTGATTAACCAATTTTATGTTGTTATCCGAGCCTTCAATCCATTTGCACTTGAATTAAAAAGACAGAAATTGAGTTTTGGCTGGACAGGCATTTTCCAAGCTGCAATGTAGGTAAAAGAAAAGAGGCTTAAATTCCTTTTTCATCTGAAATCTTTAGGTGGCAGAGGATTTTCTGTGATGTCGCTCTGCTTGATTTCTGTGGATTGACTGCCAGGGTTTAGCATGAGGGCTAAACCCTGTGCAGGCGACAGTAAGGAAGGGCATCTTCTGTATCTTCTGCCAGGGTCAGGACGTTCTCGCTGCCATGGATGTTTTGTTTCTTAACCAGATTAGAGCAGCAGCCTCCTCTCTGGACTCTACACTGCCTTTGGGGCCACCCCTGGTCCATCTCTGTCCACCCCCATAACCTCTTAACAAGCAGGCACAAGAATTTTCTTCCAGCACAGATCCGAAGCTATCACTCCCTGCCCCAAAGCTCCCCATAGATTCATCTGTAAGCGCACAGCACAAGTCCTTGTTGATCATGGAGGCCTTCAGCAATCTGGCTGCACATGCCACATTCTGACATGCCCAGTGCCATTCTGGTTTCTAAGCTCACCTATTTACTTACCCCAGATGCCAGCAGGTGTCTTACCCCTGGGAAATGCCAGCCTGCACCCCCTTCCCATCCCCACACTGCCATCACTTCGGGCTCACATCCTGCACATCCTTCCGAGCCCAGTCAGGAGGCATGGGCCACCCATTTCCTAGGAAGCAACATGGAGACTGCAGCATTCTCGGGCTTGCCTGGTGGCAAGAGTCAGAGGGGCAGGTGCCGGATCAGGAAGGGCCACATTTTCAGGGTGAAAAAAGAGAAATTCTACCCAGGGAGAGGTGTGCTCATCCAGGGACATATGGTCACGGTTCTAGAGGACACCAATGCCCACCCAACCTTGGGTCTCATGGCCTAGAGCATCATGCCATAGAGGGTCCCAGGAGAGTCCCCCCCCATCTCCATATCCACACAGGGCTGAGCCCTGCTGGGGCTGTCTACACTGGGCTCCCCTTCTGAGTCCTGCTTCAATAGCTCATGCTGAATCCCTGTCGCCACTTACCACACTGGTCCCATATCCATAGCCCATTGACCACTCAAATGCCCCAGAAAAGCCTGGAAATGGCAGAGAAACCACTCTGGGCTTACATACATCCAGTCTGTTCTGGGACTCTTGACCATTTAGCCTGGTGTCACAGCCCATGGCCAACAGCCAATAGGAAGGGGCCAATGACACCCTTGTCCCACTGATAGCTGATGTCCTCAGCTTTCATCTTGAGTCCTCTTTGTGCCACATTTCTGCAACATTTTGTCTCATATCTATGGTCTGACCTCTGCCCCTCAGCCCTGAATGTTGATTTGAGTCTTCATCGCCACCTCTGTCCTGATCCGCACCAGCACAGTGAATTCTGCCCGCTGCCTGCCTGTCCCCTGGCTTGTCTCAGTTCCAACTCCATGCATGTGATGAGCAAGGAAGAAAAGAGTCACATCTGGACCTCCAGCTGCAAGGGAGTTCAAGAAAGATAGATCTTAGGGTTTTAGCTTCTGCATGACAGTGAAAACTCCTAGTGTCTCCTGGGAACAGTGACTGCATGGTAACCCTCCTGTGTCCCTAAAGCCCAGCACAAGGCCAGCTGTGCAGTGGAAGCTCAGCAGGTGCATGTTAAATGAATTGATGATTCTAGAAAAGGAAATTTCATCTACTTTGGTTGTTACTCACCTTTGGCAAGAAGTAAATTCTCAAGGGGGATTTGGGCTTAGAAAGAAATACATGCCTGAATTCTTTTCTCTTTCCTCCCCTCCTTTTTCCTCCCCTCCTCTCCCCTCCTTTCCCCTTCTTCCCTTTCCTTCTCCCTCCCTCCTTCCTCCCTCCTTCTGTCTCAGCTTTCATCACCAGGAAACCTGCTTCTCCTAAGGACACACAGGGCTCCTTCAAACCCAGCCCAGGACGCAGCCTCCTGCATTCCATGCATTGCCTCTTTTAATTAAACCCCTCCTTTAAGGCAGTCCCTCAAGGCTGTAAGATTATCAGGTCCTGATGAGCACGTCATCAAAACTCCAATCTTGTATTAATGGGAAATGTGCTCCAGGAAATGGCCTTCCCCTTTAGGGAGGACCAAGCTTCCGTCCTTGGGAACCACCGCGTTCTCCTTGCTGGGAGGACGTGTGTACTTTCCATTCAGGGCTCTCTAGGGCACTGCGGGCTGGAAAAGTTCACGTGCCCCTTTCAAAATATGAAATACATGCCTAATTTGCAGCATCATTGTGTTCCATTTTCCCTGATAACACCTTAATAGGGGCTTTTAATAGCAGCGTTCTGTGGAAAGAGACATTGGCACGGTGCTGTTGGCTCTGGGTTGTCGTGTAGGGGGCCTGGCTGTGAGCCCTTGGAGAAATCTCTTTATCTCTCAATCCCAGGTTATTCGTGTTGAAAATGAAGTTCCTTAAGTGCTTGCAGTTCTTTCTAGAAATCCTCTGGTACATGCTAAGTGCCAGCCCTGCTAGGTCTGGGGAGAAGGAGGTGGCTCCTGCAAGAACTGGGTCCTTGCTGGGGCAGAGCCTTGGGACCTCCAGCTCAGAGAGGCTCTGGCATTGGGGATGGGACACACTGGTCCCCTCCCATGCCAGGCCCGCTTCTGCTACCACCCGTGCCGACTGCTTGAACGGGGTTTGCTCAGGGTCAGGGTTGCTGTGCCCAACAGGCAGAAGAAACCTGGCTCCACCTTCTCTACCTTCTGAGCATCAGAAGCAGGATCTACCTCCCAGAGGGACTTCTGGGACATCCTCTTCCTTCCCAAGCCAAGGAGGTAACAAAGGGCAGGCGGGAATCCACTATAGACATAGCCGCATCTTTCTCTCTTTCTTCAAAGAGCCTTCAGACATTCCTCAGTTCTTGTACTGAGATTAGGTTCACTATCAAACCCAAACTCATTTTTTTTTTAAACTAGTTGTGCAAAAATCTATTCAAAAAGAGACAGAACCCAGAAGCTAGAATTGGGGTCATTGAGCAGTAGCTTCGATGTGAATAACATGAAAAGGAATGCCAGGTCTACCAACTCTCCATCTGCACAGAGCTCGCTCAAAGCCAGGAGTGCAGGAGGGATGTGCAGAGCAGGATGGGTCCCTTCCGGGGTCTCTGAGTCTAACGCCATCACAGAGAAACACAACCCTTGTTTCCCGTAGTGTAGACGGGCTCCACACGGAGGCGAGGTGGGGGAAAGGGGAGCTTCCTGGCTGTATTAATGTGCAGAGTGCCTCCGGGCCACACTAACTACAGAGTTAGGATAGAAACACTAAATCTAGCCCTTGGAACTGATAGAAAAATGCTCTTGACAAAGAATTTTGGGGATTCTGCTGGTGGGACTCAGTACTGATTGACAGAAATGGAGAATAAATCAAGTTTATTGAGTGCCTACTGTGTATCTGAAATCATTACATGCTGGGTCCACAGTAGTTGTCAAAACTGATGGAAATCCCTGCCCTCACAGAGCTCAGAGTTGGGGACCTTAAATAACCAAATCATGGGCAGGGCAGGTGTGAAAGCTGGCTTTGGGGCCGTTTAGAACCACAGATGTGAATTCCAGAAAAATTTTCTGTGACTTGGCTTCTCTTTGTGTCTTGAAGTCACTTCCCCCAAGCAGCTTCTTTCTATCTCTACCTCCACTGAGAGGGGGACAAAATAGCCACCATCCACATTCCTGGCCCCATTCGAGGGTCCCAGACTGATGAAAAAGATGCTAAAATAGAAACTTTATTCGGTCAGCAGAAAGGCACCATGTAAGTGACAGGCTCACTTCTTGAGTGACACCAACTAGGCAAGAAAACCCCTGCTCAAGTGGATGCAGCCCCAAGGAGGCTCAAAGATGACCATCTCTTAGGGACATGGGCTTGCAGACTTCACAGTGGAAAGCCTTGAACCTGAAGAATAAAAGACGACTCAGGATGGGTGAACAAAGAGGACCAACCTGAACTAGAACCAGGAAGGAAAGGGTTGCTTTGTGTCCCACTGGGCAAAAGGCTTTTTTCTGCTGGGCTTGGCTGCCTGTCCCTGGAGGCTCTTCCTGCATGAAGGGAGAATTTGCACCAGCAGCATCCACGGCATATCTTCCCAAGCCGGGCCAGATGCAATGCAGCATGCTGTTTCCTAGTGTCCTTATGTTCTCTTCCTAATGTGCTAGGTCTCTGGGAACTGCCACCACCACAACCATCATCATCATCAACATCAGTTTGCCTGATCTCATCTTTACGATCCTGGTTCATTTCTTGCTACTTCAAACATTCTTCTTCCCTTCCCCGTGCCTGGAACATTCTCTGCTCATTTCTAATCCTGGGTCTCTGCTTCAGCTCTGGCTCCCTGCACCCCCTGCTCTGGCCATGCCCTTTGGACTCCCTTTTTCTTACTACAATATTATATACCTTTAAGGTCATCTCAAACTCCTCCCGGGAAGCCCTCACCTATCTGTGCACGCCCTTCAGTATTAGAACTTAAACATTTCACATTTTATTCTACATTCCGGAAATCTTGTAAGATTGGAATCATTTCCTTCATTTTACAGGTGGGGCTGAGAGAGGCCAGACAACGCCCCAGGGGGACAGAGCTGGAGCCTCACCGCTGTGTCTACTTCGCTCTGCCTTGGTTTCCCGCTTTCCCAGGAGCTCACGGCGATATTCAATATATTGAGCTCTCAATATATTGAGCAAGTGGTTCTCAAACTTCAAGGTGCATGAGCATTTCCAGGGGACTGTTTGGCAGTTCCTTGGCAGAAGTGCAGAAGCAGATATCCTGGGGTGGGGGCCACACATCTGTGTGTGCTTTGCCAAGGGCCCCTGGTGATTGTGGCTGTTCTGGTCACAGTTTGAGAACTGCTGACTTAAGAAATGCATATTGTGGCATAACTGAAGATGTGGTCACCTGAGGCTCCCGGGAGTCTGACCCCCTTCCCAGACCTGCTGAATGGGGAACCCCAGGGGTGGTGTGTCTAGGAATCTCTAGCTAACTTACCACCCCAGGTTTTTTTTTTTTTTTTTAATCATCTGGCAAGTTGGGAAAGCTAAGAGTCAGGCCCACTCAATTAGCACTTAATTGTATCCTCCTTTATCTTCTTCCCCAGTTAGTTCTTCTGCATCCATTAAGTTTCTTGGAGGCCCAGACAACAACACTTAATTCCTAATTGCCCTGAGAGCTGGCTGGGGCTGGGCAGGTGACTGGCATTACGGAGAACTGGCTGCACCTGCACTCAGAGGGGAGGCGTTTCCGGAATGGAAACTCAGGAAGCTTCTTGCAAAGCTAACACCTGGGCTTGTGCGTCTCCCATGCTCGATGCTTACCCTAACCCTCCTCTCTCTGTAGGTCTGGGTCCTCCCGGCTGCATAAGGACCAGCTCAAGGCTCTCCCATTCCACGAACTGACTTCATTACCTCCAGCAAGGTATGAACTCATCTGTCTTTTGATCATTCTTGCATGAATTTACCTAGGATTTGTGTCGTCCATGGAGGGAGGGCTTCCAGAAAGTTCCTGGCCTGATGTTGTGCTAGGCACATAGTATTGCTTTTTCCTTCCTATGTCCTCTTCTAGGTGAAATGGACAGTCTTGCAAAAATAACAGGAAAATACCTACAGTTTCCCCAGTTAACAGTTAAAGATTAATCCTAGGAGTTCTCACTAACAGGTACCCCACAGGAGTCCTGTTTTGCACAACTTCTGAAAAAGCTGAATGGACGGAAAAGAGATGTAAATCTCTCTCTTTCAAAATTGTTATTCAAGAATCTGCTTTTGCAGAGTTCCTGAGTATACAGCAGGAGAAAGAGCTACAGCCTCAACCATATCTTGAGGGCACAGTCACATCCCCTGTGATAATCCCTTCTCCAAGGAAGGGCAGAAAACCAAGTCTTGGACTTTGACATCCTTGTAGTTTCTGTTATCTACCTGCTGCCACTTTTGTTATCGACTGACAGCCATCACTATCTTTTTTTCTTCATCTCCTTTAAAAGCAGCCAGCCACTTGGCCTCGCTGATGGCACCGCCTCCTCTTTCTTTGGGATGCCGCAGTCTCCCTGCTCTCTTCCCCCTCCCACCCTTTCCCTTCTCTCTCTCCCTCTCTCTCTCTCTCTCTCTCTGTCTCTCTCTCTCTCCCCCCTTCCTCTAAAAGGATAAAATAAACATTTTTTAAATTTTTATATCTTAATCTCTGTATGAGAAATCTTTCTCCACCCGCACCATGGGCACCCACTAGGCTTTCCACCCTAACACTAGGGGGCGCATCTTACTCACCTTGAACATCCCCAGCATAGCAAACAGTGGCTCACAGATAGCACACGTTCTCAGAGATGTTAATAGGAATTGCAACATTGTTGCAACAAGTGTCCTCGTGCATGTGTATTATCCCACTCCCCGCAGAGTACTTTCTTACTTTTTTTCAATTATGCAGGCAGCACAAGTTATCAAAGATGTCAACAGGAATTGCAACATTGTTGCCACAATGCATGTGTATTATCCCACTCTCCCCAGAGAACTTTCTTACTTTTTTTTCAATTATGCAGGTAGCACAAGTTCTCAGAGATGTTAATAAGAATTGCAACATTGTCGCAACAGATGTGTTTGTACATGTGTATTGTCCCACTCCCCGTAGAGGACTTTCTTACTTTCTTTTAATTATCCCAGCACCTAGTCCAGTGCCTTATAGATGATTGTCTTCTTTAACTGATTTTTCCCCCTAATGAATAAAATTATTAACATCTCATGATGAGAACTGTAAAGGGAAAAATGTGTGCTCCTCCGTTAAAAAAATTCAATATCTTTATCTTAAATATACTCCAGACTTGACCAGACTTCACTGCTCAGAGTCTCTGAGCTTCAGCTTCTCTATTATTGAAAATGGAAATATTAATAACCTCCTGATACAGCTCTAAAAATCCCTGAAACATATTTGTCACAGCACGCACATATAGCAAGTGCTCAATAAATTGTAGCCGTAGGACATAACACAGACACCTTGAGGGGTAGACAGAAGGCACAGCATTTACTTTGTCCCCATCAAACAAAAATAAAAACAAGACAAAGGAAATTATAAAAACCCAGTGCTGGTGACATTGTGATGAAACAGGCACACATTTTTTTTGAGGACTAATTTAGCCACATGTACCAAGAGTTGTAAATATTTTCACATGCTTTTACCACTGACTATCAGTTCTAAGAATTACTACAAGGGAATGATTTAACCTTAAATTACCAGGAAAACTTTTAAAGTACCACCTGAGCAAATAGTAGGTACTTAATTAAAATATACACGAGGAAGAAAGGCTAAATTCTGTGGCCTGGCATTCAGATTCCCTTACGATGGTCCACTGCAGCCTTCCACTTTAACAGGACAATGTCTCTGCTGAACTGGACTCATCTGCAAACTGGGCCAGCAATGCCAGCTCAGGGAGGCCTTCCCAGAGGGCCAACTGTACAGTTCCATTGCAAATGGGGCATTGTCTTTTCTGAAATGCGGGATCTTTTATAAGCTGGAGAGCTACAGTCGCTGCTGGGTAATTGCCCTGCCCCCTGCTAATGCTTCCATTCTTGCCTCTTACAATAAAGCTCAGTCTCATGCTCATTTTTTCATCTTCCTAAATAGAGCCTGCCATGGAGCAGCCATGTGTGTTAGGATCTTAGGCAACCATGACTGTTCCCATCCACAGCATCCTCGATGCCACCGGCTTGATTCAGGTCCCCGTCATCTCTCCCTTGGATAATTACAAGAGCCCCTAACAAATCTCCTAGCATCTTGGCTTGCACTCCTCTATTCCATTCTCTGTAGCAGGCAGTAGGCCATTTCTAAAGTACAAACTAATCATTTCACTATGCTTTATAAAAACCCTCCTATAGGCTCCCCCATTGCCTCAAAGCAGAATGTCTCAAACCCGATTCATGAGTGAATGTTCCATATGGGCTGGGCTAGAAATGAGAGTCATAGTTTAATATATTTGAGATGGTCTGGGTTAAACAAAGTTAGCCAGGTACTTTTGTATGTTTGTTACAGGACTTCTCAGAGCCTTTACTATGCTGATGTGAATTGTGAATCTGCAAAAGGGTGATGTAAAATCAACATTTACTAAACTTACTTTCTTGGCAGGTTGTCTTTGGTTCCGCTGGGTTGCTGTTTAGAATTGTTGAAGTATTTCCACATTCCTTAGTTTTGCAAATGAGCTTCTTAATGATCTGAGCCCTGCTTATTTCTCCAGTTCAAACCCCTACATTTCTACCAAAGTTGTTGCTTCCTGGCAACTTGGTGCCTGTGCATTTGCATTCCTCGTATCCCAAATCACCCACCCTGTACATTCATAGCCTAGTTAATTCATATCAATTGTTCAAATCCCAGGTCAGCCTTTCCTCTTCTGGGAAATCCCACACTAAGTCACCCCGCCCCACCCTGCTGTGGGCCGAAGTATACATTCACCCTATAACATCCCATGGTTTTTTCTATTGTATTAACTGTCACACAGCCTTATAATTGCCAGCTAGTCTTCTCTCCTACATTGTATGTTTCTTTGGGTAGGGCTGGCTTCTTGGCACTTAAGAAGTGTTTATTGAGCATTGAGAAATAGAATATATTTTGTGAAAATGGTTGTTGACTAAGAATTTCCTGTGTGGTCACATTGATAGTAGATACCTTTTCAGGTGTCAACCCATCCATGATCCAAACATGACTGTCATACTGACCTTACCCCACAGATGTTCTCTGTGATGCTGTTTCCTGGGACCACTTAAGTTCACATGAACAAAACTGGGCTGACCTGGTTTATTTTCTGAGAATTTGGACTTGGCCATTGTTAGAAAGTAACTCAAACTGCAGACACATAAACTCCAGAGCTCTGGTGGCCACGTTGTGTGTGAGCAGACAGGAGTGATGCAGAGAGAGAGGGAGAAAAGTGAAAGTCTGCATGTTACAGATGCTCCTTGGTGTACTGATAAATCCATCGTAAAGTTGAAAATGTCATAAATTGAAAATGCATTTACTCCACCCAAACTACCCTAGCCTACTTTTAACATGTTCAGAATGCTTACATTAGTCTATAGTTGGACAAAATTATCTAATGCAAAGCCTATTTTATAGTAAAGTATTGAATATGTAATTTATTGACTACTATACTGAAAGTGAAAAAACAGTTTTTTGTTTACTCAAAGTGCCATTTCTGCTGAATACGTGTGGTTTTTGCACCACTGGAAAATCCAACCATCGTAAGTCAAACTATCATAAATCGAGGACTGTCTGTATTTAGAAAGAAGAAAAGATGGAGAGCTGTAGAGACCTGTGTTTCTAACTTCTCTATTTTTCCTTGTTTTAGCACAGGCTGAGGACTGGCTACCTGGCCTGTCTTTGAGTTATGTGTGCATCATTTCAATGAACTCACTCGTCCCCCCTTGAGCTTATTGGAAGGGGGCTTTGTTATGTGTTACCAATAGATTCTTTACTAAGCAACGTGTAGTTCTTTTTCCTCGAAAAACTTGAAATGCGGATGGCCCTCTCAACATACTTCTTTGTCAAAGCCACATTGTGAATATTAATGGCAATACTTAGGCAGGTCGATTGTGCATTGAGAATATGAAATATGTGTGTCACTTAAAAACAAATGATCATCTACACAGTGCTTGGGCTGAATTGGTCTCCGCCAGGTTGTCACATCGGATGCAGAGGGAAGCTAAGGCAATGCATCTGTGCCAGACTTATAGATCCCAAGGTCAGGACCAAAATGTGCAGATTCAGGAAGGTGCTTTCTCACTAATGATTTGTTATCATTAACTTGACGCACGGGTGGATTTATAGAGAGAAAAATGTTAATAAAATGTTCTTTGAGCTACATTTCTGCTTTGCTGAGTTGTCATTCCATTAAGCAAATTTGTGGCAATGTAATTGCTACAAGATTCTACATATTTGCAAATGAATTTGTGAATTTATTTGGGAAATGAATGGGTTTTAACTTGGCTTGTTGGACTCATTCTATCTCGTTGTTTCCAGGAGATGTTGTGACTGTGAGTTTCCGAGAGCGAGCAGGCACGCTGAAGCAGTTCCCTGTTAACAAGGTCACAGACAGATGGGCCTGGATTTACATCCTGGCTCTGTCATTTGGTAGTGGTGTGACAATGGCCCGATCACTGTTCTGGCCCGATCACTGTTCTGCATTTCTCACCTGTCAAATGGGCAGGATGATAATACTTCCTTCATAGGGTTGTTTGAGGATTAAATTGGATAATGTGTACTTAGAAAGCTGGCATCGACAATTGGTAGTTATCATTTCATCTGAAGCTGTCTTTGATTGTTGCCATTAGAGAAAAAAAGAAATGTGCCATTCATACACGTATTTACAAATTTAAATGTGTGGCTACAAATGTGGGGTTTGGGATAGACGTGGTCGAAGGGGAGGGTAGACGGGACAGCTGTCCCCCAGCACATCTGTCACAGGCAGGACCCAGGAGGGGCAGGAGTGGGAAGTCACACATGCCATTCAAAGCAGAGCTGCCCCAGACTTTAACTTTGTGGTAGCAAAGTGCATGTTTGGAATGTACAAGACCCAGGAAATGAACTTGGCCACACGTGTGGGTACCTTATAGCCATTAATTGGCTGGTTGACCTGATGTGTGAAGCATGTATATTTTTCTAGTATTCTAGAGGGTTCTAATCCCCTTCCTGAAAGCATATGACAAATACCCATTTTTGAAGTCTAAGGAACTACATGGAATTTGGAGCAAGACGTGCTGCATCCTAGCCATTTTGATTATTTTCTATTTATTTTCCTTTGGGCTCACCTTTGCACCACCTGGATCCTGTCTCTGTACCTGTGAGATGGAGATAATAACATCACTGTGTGACATAAATGTCTGTCCATTCAACAAATGGAGTGCTGAGGCCTCGGGGACCCAGCGGGGAACAACAAGACAAACAGTTTGCCCTTATAGTTTACATTTTATTGGAGAGGGAGAGGTGAGGTGGTAAAAACATCAAAAAAGGTAAAATGCGGAGGTGGTTAGATAGTGGTAACTGGCTGCTGGGGAGTGAAATGAATCAGAGAAGCAGGGCTTCAAGTGTCAGTACCGGCGGGGGTCACCTATTGAAGGAAGAGTGGTTGGGAAGGACCTACTGAGAAGGTGGCATTTGAATGAAGACCTGAAGGAGGGAGGGAGCAGCTGGTGGTGACACTGGGCTGGGGTGGGACAGGGAAAGGACGAGGTAGGAGTGGCCAGGAAAGTCTGAGAAACCCGGAAGAAGAGGCCAGTGGCCGCAGGGGAGGAGGGCAGACAGCGGCAAGCATGAGAGGCGTCTGGGCCATGGTGAGGGCTTTGGCTTTGGCTTTTACCTTGAACGTGCTGGGGAGTAAGTGGAGAATTATGAGCACAGGCTGGTGTGATGGGACTTAGGCATAACAGTGGTATCTAGCCCTACACTGTCTCACACGCAAGCTGTGGATCCCTGGGAATCCAGCTAGAGAGACCAAGGGGCTGAATTTGCCATTTTATTTCCTTTGAATTAACTTGAATTTAAAAATCATCACTTGATTCAGTCATCAGAAAACTTTTAAGCGTGTTTGGGATGACTTAGGTATGCGAACCTACATTTTCGCCTATACATTTATGAGATCCAAATAAAGATGGGGTATTAACAATAAAAATTTACCATCTACAGGGAGATGTGCTGTAATTCTCAAAGATACTCCAGATTTCAAAAATTTAGGATGAAAAAAATTAAAGTTAAAAATATCACAATTTTATTTTTATATGCATTACATGTTGAAATAATAATGTTTTGGAGGTATGGGGCTCAATAAAATATAGTAACATTAATTGCACCTGGTTCTTTCTACCTTTTTTAAAAAAATGTAACTACTAGAAAATTTAAATTATAGACATGGTTCATATTCTATTTCTATTGGACAGTGGTGATGTAGAAAAAGCCTTGCACCAATCTTGATGCATATTAATGAATTCATTCATCCATCCATTCATTCATTCATCACAAATGCACTGGGTGCTTTCTAGGGACAGGGCACTGTGCTCATAGTGGGAAAAACAGGCTCTCCCTGACCTCTTGAGACTTTTATTCTAGTGGGAAGACAGACGAAACAAGTTTACAAAAAATAGAATAATGCAAGATCATGGTAAGTGCTATGGGAGAAACAAACAAGGGTCTGAGAAAGAGCTCATCGGGGAAGGGATGTCAGGCAGATGGGACTGCCTCTAGGAAGTCTCTCCTGGGAGGTGAGGAGTTACTACCGCCAGGAAGATTGTTATCACAACTGATGCACCAAAGTGCTTTTTAAACCCTCAAATGCTATAAAAGTGAGTTATTATTCATATCCATGTTCTTATGGGCAAAGCGTTTGGCTAGAATACGATCCCCTTGGGAACAGAGACTGAGTCTCAGACAGAGATTCACCCCGGGTGTCTACCCCATGGCTGGCACATAAGAGGGCTTGGTGAGGCTCCGAGGTATCGTAGGACCCTTGGGAAGCACTAAACAGGTCCCAGTTTAGCAGGAAAAGAAAAATTCAGTGATGTAAGTAGGAGATGAGTTATTCTCAGGGCTGAGTAACTGATCCATGCAGGAGTGTGGTAGGTGCCCTACATGAGTGAAGACCAAGTGAGTGGGGAGCATGCCTTAGAGCAGGAAGCTGTAGCACCGACCTGTGAGGACACGTGAGCTTTGGTAGGTGGGGAGGGGCAGAGGGTGCTCCGGGCAGGAGGCATGGGATGAGCAAAGGTTTGGAGGTGGGACCTGGTGGCCAAGACTAATGATGCTCCCAGGAAGGTGTGATAATGACTATTCTGCTCTATCCTTTGCATCTTCAACTGTGGGGCTGCTATCTTGAATTAGGCTCAGAGAGGAATGAAATCTAAATGCAGATCAGATATTTCTGATAAAAATGTATCATCTGAATTGAGGTATTCTGTAATTGTAAAAGCACTCCAGATTTTGAAAACTTAGGATAAAAAAAAAATAAGAGGAAAAACATCTCGATTATATTTTTGATATTCATTATATGTTGACGTGATAATATTTTTGGATACATTGGGTTAAATGGGATATATGAACATTAATTGTACCTGTTTCTTTAAAAAAATGTAATTACTAGAGAATTTAAAATTACAAGCATGGCTCACATTCTGTTTCTACTAGAGGGTGCTGCTAAGGGTCCTTCGTGGGCAGGACAGCAGCAGGGCCAGCCCAGCCACTCTTTTTTGTGAAAGTCTTCAGATAGCCCCAAAGGGCAAGGCTTCCAGACACCCCATAAGTGGTTACAAGTAGACATAAATGTGGGGGTCACGTTGGGCGCGCAGCCTCAGAGTGTGATGGGAACAGCTCAAACGCTCTCCTTGGAAGGGAGAGAATGGCTCCATGTTCAGGTGTGCCCATGTTTCTCTCCACATGTCACCCTGGTGAAGTAGAACCTCTTGTCCTAAATTTATAAATCACATGTATGAAAAGTGAGACCGATGGCCTCGAGTCGCATGGGTCGTCAGGATTCAAACCTGGATCGTGGGTAAATACTCAACCCTTATGCAATATCTAACCTTAGATAACGGTGCTGAAAGAGGCCTGGTTCCTCAGCACAGCCCTCCCTCCCTGTGTCTCAGATGGGACCTGAGAGAGAGGCAGAGACTTGTCGAGGGTCATGCGGTCAACTGTCTTGATTGTTAGTACTTTACTTCTAAATGGAATTCCATGGGGAGGAAGATAACCCAAGTCCTCTGCGGCCAGGGGAGAACAGGCTACTCCCCTTCCTTCCCATTAGCAGAACAATAAAACCAAGATTTATTGAGTATTGACCCCCCAAGCAGGAAAAGGGCTACAGATGTGATCATGATCAAGTGGGGAGTGAGCTTCTCATTCCCAAATCCATCACCTCCCAGTGGATCAACAGAGACTTCCTGGAGGCCAGAGCTGCACGTATGGCTCTTCTCTTGCCAGGGAGGCTACAGCTGTGGGAGGCCAGACCGGGCAGCAGATGCTGGCCCCACTGATGTCGCCCAGCATGAGGGTCTGGAGCTGGGTGAGAGGAGACGAGGCCCACCCTGAGACAGGACTCCCTCATGCTGTTTATCAGCACACCGTCGTCCTGCCATCTGGGCCCTGCCCTGCACCTGGCCTCCATCCTCATCCTCAGGAGTGAGCCCTGTCACACACACTCGTCACTTTGATGCCTTCCAGGCTGGAGTGTTTATCCAGAAATGTGAGATGGAGCTCGGCGTGTTGTGGGGCCTGAGAACGCAGCGAGCCCCAAGGAGGGACTTGCCTGGGTTCCCCTGCCTGCAGAGGACGCCCAGGAGCCTGGTCCTGCAGGGGTGGGTGGGCTGGGGTGGGTGTGGGGGGGGCCGTGTCTCGGGGCTTGCTGGGGAGGTTCTGGGTGACCCCTGCTCCATAGCCCCGCCCCAGGAACAGAAGATCTTCAGTGCAACAGCAGCTAGGGAACAGGATGGACTGTCCTTGCTCTCTCGATGACACCCGTAGTCACAGCTCTCTGTTGACTGAAGCATTTCACATCCCTAAAAGTTATATTCTTTATCTGGAAAGTAACACCCTGAAATGTCATCCACAGTTAATGTCTTTAGGTGCTGAGTTTATGGGCGATTTTTCTATCTCTAATTTCTTTTTCTTTACACTGAACATTTTCTTCATGGAGTCTATATCACTTATACCAATAACATTTGAAAAAAATCCTTTTTTTTTTCCACCCAGAAAGCAAGAAATAATAACTTCCCTGGAGCAGGTTGTCTGCTGGAGCTCAGAGGGCCGTTTCTGAATCTGTCTGAGACCTGCAGCCCAAACACTTCAGCCTCCTTTTTGCTCTAGCCTCATTTCTTCTTCCTCAGGAAAAAAATAATATGCTCTTCTCCTGAACCCAAGGGCCTTACATAATTTATTTCATTTAATCATCAAAAATAAAGCAAGAAATAAGATGGCGATCGGGGGGGAGGAGAGCCCTTGGATCCCACTAGCAGGTCACAGGTCCTCGCACGACACGTGCCACAGCCGTGTCGTGTTCACTCCACGCTGTGTCCCATCGCCGCTGCCCCTGCATCACTGTCACCACCCCGGAGCCTCTGCTGGACATTTCTGTGACTGCTGTCTGTCCTCTCCTCTTGCAGATTGTGTTTTCATTTCTGCAGTGCTGGGGCTGGGAATTCGAATCCCCAAGGTCATCCTTTTCTTTCTCCACTTTGTCCAGTGGCTTTAGGAGCAACCAGCCCATCTCAGTATATTCATTACTTTGCCAAGAATGTGCGACATGCAGTCACCCAGCTCCCTGCTTATCATGAGTGGTTGATTAAGAGTATCTAACGGTGATATTTTGTGCATCTCCGTTGCCGGATCATGCCATGGACTGTCAGTGCTCTCTTTACTACTGAAGATAGAATCATTAGTGTCAACATATCTAATCAGATTAGAAAGCCAATTCCAAAAACCCAAGAACCGATTCGGAAAACTCATATGTAAAATTCTGCTCCTCTAGAACCCACTCGGTACCAAAATCTGTATTAGTCGGGGTTCTTTAGAGAAACAGACCAAAAGGATATGGACAGACAGACAGACAGATAGACTGAGATTGACTAGAAGAAATTGGCTCTTGTGATTATGGAGGCTGAGAAGTCCCAAGATCAGAAATAGGCGACTGGAGACTGAAGAGAGCTGGTGGTATAGTTCTAGTTTGAGTCTCAAGAGCCGAAAACTAGATGAGCTAATGGTGTCAGTTCCAGTCTGAGGGCAAGTGGGGACCAATGTTCAGCTCAGCCAGTCAGGCAGGCAAAATCCCTTCTTAGCCCTTTTGTTCTGCGCATGTCTTCTATGGATGAGACGAAGCCCATCGCATTAGGGAGGACAATCTCCTTGACTCAGGTTCCTGATCCAAGTATTAATCTCATTAGAAATACCCTCTAAGACACACCCAAAACAATGTCTGATCAAATGTCTGGTTACCTCATGGTCCAGACAAGTTATCACATAAAATTAACCGTCAGACATGTCCAACATAAGAGGGAAGGGTGCTGAATCCTCCAGGGTTCTTAATCGTAAGCAATAGAGACCAGTCTCTGATGGCGTGCATAGAAAAGACATTTTTGAAAAAGTGATTGGCAGTTCAAAGTCTGGGAAAGGGAAAGCAAAACTTGCATAATCTAAGTTAAAAGGCATTCCATAGTTCATTGAATGCGTGTAACCGACCAAGACTGGTATTCAGTATGTATCTGAAATTCCTACAAATGAAAAAGAAAAAGATGAACAACCCCATAGTCTGAATTAGGCTTACTTGGGCTACAGTAACAAAGAGCCCCCTAAATTGAGGGAGATCAACACAACACAAGTTTATTTCCTGTCACGTGGAGTTTACTGGGAAGTCTGCTTTTCAGGGAACTGTGTCCTTCTCGGAAACTTAGTGATAGAGGTTGCTTCCATGTGGCAGCAAAGGATGAGTGAGCCGGAGGGTCTCAGACTGGCAGTTGGGTGCTTCACTTCTACCTACAATCCGTGAGCCAAACGAGTCAGCCTCTGGTTGACCGGGTGAGGGGGCTGGAGCAGTGCAAATGTCACCTGTACCCAGAAGAAGAGCAGAACTGGATATAGGTGAGCATAAGTCTCTACCACACTAGACCAAGGATGTACTGATGAAAGAGGATTCTAGGAAAGACAATAAACTCATGATAAGATGCCCAAAGGATACCATTTCATACTCATCAAATTGACAAATAAAAACAATTATTGGTGGTAACAGCAAATGTTGGCAAAGACGAGGACTTGCAATGTGATGCCTTTTGCATTGTTAGTGAGAGTATAAATTGGTACAGTCACGTTTGAGAAAGCAATTTGGCAACATTTAGAGGAGCTTCATACTTCAGTCTTGAGATTCCACTTCTAGGAATCTGCACCATTCGAACAAGGAGATTTGTGCAAGAATGGACATCACAGCATTGCTTACAGCAGCAAAAATTGATGACGACCTAAATATTCACCAAAAGGAAGACGGGTAAGTAAATTATGGTCTACATGCATGGCAGAAGACTGGTGTATATCATCATGGATAAATCATAACAAATACCATTTAACAACAACAAAAAAAGCAAGTTGCAGAGGATATATGCAATAAGATAATTTATATGATAATTAAAATGTGGAAAGTAGTGCTATAAATTGTTTTTATGTTTATGTCCTATTTTCCTTATTGCCTTCAGGTGTATTAATACTGCTATCTATTTCCATTCCTTGACTTTTAAACTTCAATGATTACAATTTTTATTCCTAGAATTTCTATTTAGTTCACTTAAACATCTGGCTGGTCATTTTTTATTTTCCAAGATGTTTTCAACTTCTCAATTTCTGTTCCTTAAATACTATACATGTATGTAGGTATAAGCATATGTGTATATATAACATATATTCTATATGCGATAATCTTGGGGTAGAGAAGTAGAGAAGGTGTCTTTTTCTGCCATTTCCTTCCGTTTCTACTGACTCTCTTTCTTGGTATCCTTTTTTCTCACATTTCTTTTAGTTTTTATTGTTTTCTCTTGTTTGGCTGATCTTAATTTTAGGATTAAGGGTCCTCACTAGAAATGCATTTCTTCAAAAAGGTTTTGCGTTTTCTTCTGCTAGGAACCCAGATGCCGTGCCAGACTAGGAACACCTGGACCAGTCCCTTGCTCCCGGGGGGGTGAATGTTCTCTTTGCAACTGTATGGGCAGCAGAGAACTGGACTTACTCCATGTCACCAGGCAAGCCACAGGCAACACAAAGATTGCACTTCAGATCTCCTTGACTCCAATTTCTTATTTCTGACATTTTCCCAGACATCATGAAAGAGAGGCACTGGCCATGTATGCGTCCACCTCCTCCCTATCATGTCACTATTACCAACAGATATGTCTCCTTCTAGCACATGCTTCATCTTTGCCATGAGGGAAAGATAAAGAAAAGGTGATTTTTTTCCCCTTGTAATACAGCAAAATAATTTCATAGAGTATTTGGTTTTAATAAAGCCAACATAGTCACAGACAGCCCCGGACACTGTACCGAGAAGAGAGCTATGTAGGAGTAGTCAAGTAGGCACTTTCCCAAAGCCAGATCTAACGGGGGTGGGGGAGTTTCAGGCACTGTGACAGAAAGGGAGATAACTTATTTGAGACTTTCGGGGGGCTCTTCAAATCATTCTGGGTAAACATCTGTCGTAACAGGCCGCCAGTGAGACAGGTTACAGATCTACTGTGCATGGGTATCAATAAGAAAAAGGCAGGGCCACAGTGAGCATGTGCCTAAACAGAGCATGTGTTTCGGTGCCCTAGACGTGGATTGCATGCTAAGCACTGAGCTGTCCTCAAACCATCTGGCTGGCTGCGTCTGCGAGGCCCAGAAATTGGTCCCATTTTCTCAAAATTAAAATTCAATAAGAGGCATCTTTCATTTCAATCTCCTGCCTTTGTGTAGCAGATACAATACTCTGGTGACAAACGCAGGTGAATTGAATTTTGTTTTCCCCATAATAGTTGCGTATACTAGCAAACTAATGTATTAGTTATCAGAGATGAAAATAAGCATAATGCCTGATCCTGAACTTGAAATTGCATAACTGCAGCAAAATGCCTTTCGATTGAATTGCACATTTGTTTTCCTTTTCTATGCTTCCTTCCTTCTTCTTTCTGTTAAATCTCCATTTATCTGTTATGATCATAGCTTATTAGAGGGCTGCTTTGGAACACACTGAAATGAGAGCGCTCTCGTGGAATACATCACCACTCTTACCCCCGGGCTCTTAAACACTCACCCTGAAGCCTTCAGCATTTGTCTCCTCCAAGCCTAGACTCCAGGACATGAAATCATCCAATTCATTGTTTAATGCACATATTCAGAGCCTGTGTATCTAACCAGGAGAATGGGGGCTTTTGTCTAGATGCTGTAATGAAAATAGATACCACGCGAGCACTTACTTTGCGCCTGGCATTTTGTAAATATAATGTCTAAGCCCCACATCATCTCAGGAAGGGAGCTATTATCCCAAATTTAACTTATTATGAAACAGGGTCTTAAGGAGGATAGTAGAGTGGGTGGAGGGGCGAGGGGAAGAGAAGGATAAACATTCAACACTGGAATTGTGCCGGAGAATGAGACGATGACGTTGCAGTGCAGAGCTGGGAAGCCGGGGAGACAAGTATGTTTAGTATGGGGTGCGAGATCAAAGGGTTGGTTTAGGAAGAATGGGATTTGAGAGGCTGTGTTGAAGGCCAGGTGGAGAAGTCATTTGCAGAGTTAGTGAATTTAAGGGTGGAGTGGTTCGGAGGGAGTTGGGTATTTGGGCTAGCCTTGGCATCAGTCTACGTTTGTAACTTACTGGCAAGTACTGAGCTGAGATTCACCCTCCTCCGCACCCTACTCCCCTGGCCTGCGTGACTACAAAGCCCTGCTCTGTCCTTGGTACCCATCGCTGAGCCCAGAGAGGGGTAGTGATGTTCTGTTGCTCACTCTGGGGCCTCGGGCTGGGAAACAGCTCTGGATTTTATAATCAGCTTAGAGGCTAAATTCATCAAAGCAACATGCACACTTCTACGTCGCATTTTGTCTCCACCTGAATGTGATAGAGGATTTGAAGTGGGCATTCCCACATGAGAGCAGGTCTCTTTTCCTTGGCTTAAATCAGAATTATCATGAGAATCATCATTGTATCACATCACCCTCTGATTCTTCTCATGGTTCCCACAAATATTCCTGCTTTTCTGCCCCCAGAATGGGACTCCCGCATTTGGTGCTCAGAACACTGTTTTATCTCCTTTCCTTTGATTTCTGTCCAAACTGGCTCAGTTCAGAAAACATTTATTGAAATGTGTATGCGTCTAGTCTAATGGGGAGAAACAAGAGTGTGCGCATTATTACCTAAAACCAAGATCAAGGTGCATGATCTGTACAAAAAGTTAACTCTGGGGTGATTTTGATGGCCTGCCAAGTCAAAAAGGGCTGCATTAAATAACTTGTATAATAGCTAGAAATTAAATATATCACCTTCAAGGAAACTGACTACTGGAGCCTATAACTGGCGACACATGTGGATTTTGGTCACATCTGTGGTTTCTGGTTACCGTGGGCATATGTTGTGGCCTGTGACAGCCAAGGGGACTCACACTTAGGGGAGAGGCAAGATGTCGAACTGTGAGCCATTGTAGGAGAATAGAATCGGGAATCAAAGTGAACTCAAAGCCTGAGCATACAGCATTCAAAGAGGACCGTTTATTAAAAATCTGTTATGCAAAAGGCTCTGTTAATGAAGCAGGGACGATAAGGTCGGCTTATTGTCCTCTAGCTATTCACAGACTAATAGTGGACTGATAACCTGTTCACCAGCAATTTTAATATAATTCAGTAATTTTAATGCAGAATGTGGCGGGGGCAAGAGGCGGCCGATCCCACCACCAACGTGGGGCTGAGGACAGACTGCGTGTCAGGGGTATCATTTGAGCTGGGCTCGGGGGGGTGGAATGTGGACGTGAGAACTGGGTTTAGAGAGCCTTGCAGGCAGAGGGGACAGCAGTAGAAATGAGAAACCAGGGCCAGGTCTCAGGGAGAGTCAGGAACACACTTTGACCCTATAGGACAGAGGTTCGGGGACAGGGGTCATGATCACTAAGACTGAAAAGGAAATGTGGAAAGAAGCCAGGGAGAACTATCGATGTTCGGCAGGGATGGAGGCTGGAATTTATCCCTCAGGCAATAGAGAGTTGTAGAGTCTTCTTGAGCAGAGAGAGAAATCGTGTGACGCGAGCGTGTGGCGTGGACTGCGGGTGTGGCATTGCATGTCACCATCCAGGCGAGGGGATATTTGTCCTTATGAAGGTAACGAGGTGTCGTAAGCACATGGGTACATATAAACATGTAAAACTCTTAAGGACTTGAATTTGGCAAAAATATTTGTCCCTCCAGCACTTTCTCTAGGATTCATCTCTAAACCAAAGGATTTGTTGGATTATCAAAAGGATCCAATCATGTCATCCTTGGGGGTAATATTTGACAGTGGCTATAATTTGCCTTTAGAACAAAAGCCAGGTTTTGTGTTGAATGTGAGGTCCTTGCCAGTCTGGCCTCCCCTCCCCAACTCAGGGCTCCCCCAGGCCACCCATGGCTATGCCCCAAAAGCACATGCCCTCTGTACCCCCACTCTGCTTACCCTACTGGGAGCTTTTTGCTTCCAATTCTCTGTGTGTCCCACTCAGAGCTCCTTCATCCTTCCAGGCAGCGGGCCTTCTATTGCATTTGCTTGGCGGCCGCCTTCCTGGCCCACGACAACCTGAGTCAGGAAGCTCCTCCCTCGTTCTGGAACTGCCAGGAACCAACACAGTGAAGAACTGATATTCTCACATCCAGCCCCGGAAGTGCTGGCTTCCCTAGCAGGTGTGCACGTAGGAGACACCCCTTCCCCTGGGCCACCACGGGAGTAGCCCAGACTTCTGGCTTCTCTCAGGAACCCTAGTAAACCAGACAGGAGCTGGGGCTGGACTCCAGAGCTTTCAAATGAGTCTGTACAAACGGGAAAGCGAAACAAAACTCACTCTCAAGGATTGACACGCCAGACAATTCCTGGTCAATTCTAATAGAGAAGGTGACCACTGGCCTCTCTTTCCCAGATCTTCTGGGGAAAGAGGTTCATTAGCTTCGATGAACGGGGCACAAGGCTCACGTGGCTGTGTAAGCAGAAGAAGCAGCCAGGGACACTGAGTACATCCAACAAAATACTAAGCAGGTTCCAACCTCAGTTCCAGATCCTTCACTAAAAAGCTTTGGTAAATGGGGACAGAACAGCCCAGCCTGTCTCCTTAAAGACACAGCCTCATGCCAATCTTCCATTTACTTTCATGCTCACTCCATTTGTGTCATACACTGTGCCAGGCTTGCCCTAGGTGCCGCACCTTTGTTATCTCCTCGAATCCACACAACACACCAAGGCATCCTGCATCTGCTCTGGACCTAGCATCTCCTGCCTGAGCACTTGAACCTGGCTCCTTTCCTGCCCCACAGAGAGGGAGAATCAGTACCCACTCAGCACGGGTGACACACAGAACGGGGGTAGAGATTTGAATATCAGGCAAAAATTAAGGGTCACATGCCCACTGTGCTTACAAAGATTGAGTTCTTTGTACAAGATCCTTAGTTCAGACAGGCCAGGCATGTTCATCAGCAGTCTGGGTGCTTTGCATACAAATCTCCTTCTTCCATCCCCAAATGTCCCACCATGGCCTTGCATCCTTACAACCACTCTGAAAGGGTGAGGCTCTTTTTAGAGCAAGAGGGATGGAAAGTTGCAGAAATTTGCCCCAAATCATATGGTTAGTAAACACCAGAGCTGGCATTCACCCCGGGATCTCTGGGTCAGATTCCAAGTCCGGCCATAATAAGAGGGATGCCTTTAGAGGCTGGGAGACCTGGGTTTCCTTCCTCATTCTGTACCCTACTAATTATGTGACTTGGATTAGCCCCTTAACCCCTCTGAGCCTCAATCTCCAGATTCCGAATTCAGACGGATCCCAGTGCCCTGCTCACAGGTTGGCTGGGAGGCTGGAAGGGCTGATGCTCAGCTTGGAGCATTGCACACAGTAGGGCCTCAAGGAAGCTCACCTGCTGTTTTTGCTGTTTTCGCTTTAACAGGAGGGATTAACCCCTCCCCTGGGCCTTGCTTAGATTCTGGAGTGCGGGAGAAGCAGAGGCAGCTTCTTTCTCTTGCTTCGTTTTCCAGATTCCTCATGAGCGAGGATGCCAAGACTGGCAACTCGTTTCCCGCGTGCGCTGCTGCACCGCCAGCTGCTGGTGAATCCCAGGCCTCCCGGCTGGCTTGCAGCAGATTGGCAATCGCAGAGGCAGGGGCTGTGCAGTCTCCCGGGCTTGTGCTTCCAGAGAGACCCCCAGCCCGGAGAGGCCCACTGGGGCCTCTGCCCAACTTCCCATTGGCTCCCAAGTTGGGAGAAAGTTTCCACCGACTGGAAGGCAGCCTCGCATGTACCTCACTGGGCTTTCTCTCTCTGCAGTTGCTAGTGCGTGCTGTTCTGCGTGCACAACCGTCCCGCTTCATCAACATTTAATGTTTGGGAAGACAAGTATCTTCTTTCTCTTGCTAAGGGTGAACTGAGAAAACCTGTGTTGAGTTTTGTCAAAAACCATAGGATCCCAACGAGTTTTCTCATCATGTTCCTTTTCTTTGAGACTGGTAAGTTGACATGGCCCCAGAGCCTTCCCCAGGAAGGGGACAGCAGGGGACATGATCCACACCGATGTCAACAACATGGACCTTTGTAGATTTGGGATCAAAGAACAGATTCAATCTTGGGCTCAATCAATATGCGACTTTGGCAAATCACTATGCACCCAAGAGCGTCAGCTTCCACATCTGTATATGGGGCCAATAATGCCCCTGTCACGGGGTGTCACCCTGCATGAGCACTAGCTGCATGGTGGCTGGGATATAATTATTACCCCAGAAAAATGCCTCACTTAGTGTTTCCTTTTTTAATTGTTATAAAATATGCATAGATAAAGCTTACCATTTTAACCATTTGGAAGTGGCATTTTAAAATTCAGTGGTCATAAGGACTTTCACAATGTTGTGTAGCCATCATCACCATCCATCTCTAGGGTTTTCTCATCTTCCCAGACTGGAACTCTGTATCCATTAAACGTTCAATCTCTGCAGTCCTTGGTAACCGCTGTTCTTCTTTCTATTTCATAGAAATTGACTCTTCCAGGTACCCTAAATAAGTGGAATAATACGTTTGTCCTTTTGTGCCAAGCTTATTTCACTTACCATAATGTCTTCAAGGTTCATCCATATTGTACCCAATACCAGAATTTCCTTTTTAAGGCAGAATAATATTCTGTTGTGTGTATATACCACATTTGTTTATTCATTCACCCATTAATAGGTATTGGATTGTTTCTACCTTTTGGTTATTTGAATAATGCTGCTATGAACATGGGTGTACAAATAACTGTTTGAGTCCCTGCTCTCAATTTTTTTTTGATATATACTCAAAATCAGAATTGCTAGGTGATATGGTAATTTTATGTTTAACTTTTTGAGGAATCGCCATACTGTTTTCCACAGTGGCTGCATAATTTTACATTCCCACCAGCAGTGCACAAGGGTTCCAATTTCTCCACATCCTCACAGACGTTTATTTTCTGTTTTTGTTTTTAATAAGAATCATCCTAATATAGATGTGAAGTGGTATCTCACTATGATTTTGATTTGCATTTCCCTAATGATTAGTGATGTCGAACATCTTTTCAAGTGCTTATTGACCATTTGTATACAGCCATGCTTTGCTTACAACTGGGATACCTTCTAAGAAACATGACGTAGGTGATGAAGTGATTTCAGCACTGTGTGAACATTGTAGAGTGTACTTGCTCAAACCTAGATGGCATAGCCCGCTACACACCTAGGCTGTGTGGGCTAGCCCCTTGCTCCCAGGCTACGAACCCATACAGCATGTTGCTGTACTGAACACTGTAGGCAACTTCCCACCTTCAACTCCTGGGAGTCAAACACTTTGGGAAATTAAACAGATAAATCGAGGTTCTGGGAGCACCCTTGCATCTGGTATGGAATAGAAATTTAGTTCTTTCAGCTAAACTCATCTGTTGGCACGGGGCCAACAGATGGCTGCCCATTCCACTGAGGGCACCTGCATGGGCACCAGGAGAGCAGGTGTGACTGACAGATTGGGGTTGTCTGGCGAGCCCAGGCACTATTTGACATAATCAAGGGATGGGCTCTTGAAGAACCTGTCACAAACTACGTTTTGTGTATCCATGGTGGACTCTGATGCCTCACCCAGAGCCCCCTGCCGTAGGGTTTCCTCAGCTGAAGAGCACCCCTCCCCAAGTCTCACCCTCTTTCTAGGGTGGCCACCTCCTACAGCTGATCACGGAAGGCTTGCCCCTCTCACCCCAGCCCAGACAGCTCCAAAGGGTCATCCTGCCTTCTGAGTTCCCTGTGGGGTTGGCTGAGGCTGCTGCTGAGGCCGCACTGCACCCACCTCCTCCCTCTGCCCCCTCCTCCTCCTCCTCTTTCCCTTCCCTGCCGTGGGTGCCGATCCCAAGAGATGTTCTAATAAGCCTTCTGCTCTTTCATCTCCATCTCACATTCTGCTTCCCAGAGACCCGACCGGTGAGGATGCCCCAAGCAATGTTGCCATGAAGTCATGGTAAGTGAGAGGACAGGGGGCGGCAGGTGGTCCATGTCGACAGCTGTCCCCATCACATTTAAACATGTGGGAGTTGAGGGGAAGAGGTAGGAGTGACAGAGGCACACTGTGAATTTCGGAATGACCACAGGTGAGCGTAAGTGAAGTGACCTGAAGGTTCCAGCCAGTCTATGCCCCCCCAGGGGGCTGAACCACCATGGGGCATACGGTGCAGCTCCTGCCTAGTTTTCTGTGACCTCCCACGCCCTGGTGAAGAGGGGCCTCCCATGGACCATTTCATCTGTTCATCCCCTGCCTCCATCCAGACCTCCATCAGGACCTTCCTAAGGTGCAAGACCCGACCATGCCAGGGCGGCTCCTCCTCCTGAAGCTGTCATCCTTCTGCCAAATCTCTCCATCCTGACTTGTCACTCTGGCTCTTGTACGAGTTTGTTAGAGCTGCTGTAACAAAGCGCCATACACTGGGTGGCTTAAACAATAGAAATTTATTTCTCAGATTTCTCTGGCAAGTCCAAGATCAAGGAACTGGCAGATACAGTGTCTCATGAGGGCCTGTTTTCTGATTCATAGATAGTGACTTGGTTTGAGTCCAGGTTGTGCCAATTGCTGACTGTCCGACTTTGGACAAGGTGCTTAAACTCTATTTTATTCTTCATATGTAACAAGAGAATAAAAATAACCAGGTAAATAACCAGGTATCTCTATAGGCTATAAATAAAATAACAAAATAATGCTTGTGAAACTGCCTAACAAAATAGTGGATGCTAGGGAGGTGCTATAATAAATATTTGTTTGAAAAACACTGGTTTTAGGCCGGGCGTGGTGGCTCACGTCTGTAATCCTAGCACTCTAGGAGGCCGAGGTGGGAGGATCGTTTGAGCTCAGGAGTTAGAGACCAGCCTGAGCAAGAGTGAGACCCTGTCTCTACTAAAAATAGAAAGAAATTAATTGGCCAACAAAAATATATAGAAAAAATTAGCCGGGCATGGTGGCGCATGCCTGTAGTCCCAGCTACTCAGGAGGCTGAGGCAGGAGGATCGCTTCAGCCCAGGAGTTTGAGGTTGCTGTGAGCGAGGCTGACGCCACAGTGCTCTAGCCCAGGCAACAGAGTGAGACTCTGTCTCAAAAAAAAAATACTGGTTTTGGTCAATGCTCATCCAGTTTTCTGTGGCCCCAGACCCGAGCCAGGCTAGCAGATGAGCCCCCTACCTGTGGCTGTGGCCCCTGAGAGATCCGGGAGGGTCACAGAGCCACATGGATGATGTTACGACTGACAGAGAGTCCTGAAAGCACGGCTGCTGTTGGGTGCTCTTGCAGCATAGATGTCATTCCAATAATTAGAACAAAGTCACTTGACTTTTCTCACTGGAGGAACCTAAGAGGTGATTGACACCAACCCATTCCTTAGCTAGGTGCGTTGGTTTTCTATTACTGTTGTAACAACTTTCCAATAACTTAGTGGAAACATAAATTTATCATCATACAATTCTATAGGTTAGATGTTGTGCCTGGGTTCCATAGAGAAAAATCAAGGTGTCAGCAGGGCTGTCTCCCTCCTGGAGGCTCCGGGGTGGGGAGGGATTTGTTTCCTTACCTTTTCCAGCTTCCAGAGGCCACCCACATTCCTTGGCTCATGGCACCTTCCTGCATCTTCAAAGCCAGCGGCTTTGGGCTGAGTCCTCATGCTGCTGCCGTCTGTCTCTCTGAGTCTCCTGTCTGCTCCCTGTGATTATATTCAGCCCACCCAGATGTGCAGGATAATCCCCGGATCTCAAGATACTTAATCACGTCTGCAAAGTCCCTTTAGCCATGTCAGGAGATATATTCACACTCTGGGAGGATTAGGATGTGGACATCTTTGGGAGACCATTACTCTGCCCACAACAACAGGTGAGGCTGTTGAGGCTCTGAGAGGTCAGGGGCCAGGCAGCAGGTGCTGGAGGAGTCAGGCCTTGATGCTTGGCTCAGATCTGGGGTGCAAAGTGCTGGAGGCAGGGAGGGGGGATTGGAGTGGAGACAGTGCTGAATGGCTCAGCCCCTGATCTCCCTACCTCTGCCTCCTTCATGTCCAGGATAGAAGGTTCCAGGCTTTGGTCCAGAAGTCAGAGACAAAGAAGAGAGCAGGAGAATATGAAATAACAAAGTCAAGGGAAAGTGAATCTATAATATTCCCAGCTGTTTCTGTTGATGGGTGGAAGCTTGGCTTTCTTTGTTTTAAATTTGTGGATGCAATCAATTACCAGATCATTCAAGTTTAAGCCCCTGGAACCCACTGGAGGTCACCGGCAGGCCTCAGAGCCAGTGGGGAAGTTACATGCACCAAGGATAGAACAGTGAGATGCAGAACCTATTGGCTTTTCAGGTCCCACCTACCCCAAGCCCCTTCTCTGCTTGTATCATGTCAGCTAGTGGTTCTGTAGTTTGAGTGATGGCTTTTCTACTCTGTATCCCCTGTTTTCTGTTCTCTTTAACTGCAATGAAATCATGAGCATTTATCCCTGGGTTTCTCCCTGTCCCAGGGCTGAAATGCTCATCCTAAGGTAGGAAGATGTGATTCATTTCCCAGCTCTTCCTTTCACAACTGTGGGACCCTGGGCAGGATTCTTAACCTCCCTGTTCTTTCTTGGCTTCCTCTTTTATAAAATAGCATTCATGACAATGACTTCCTGCAGTTAACATGGGAATGAATACTGTGAGAATTGAATTGAATAAAGAAGCACAGTGCTAGGCACACAGGAGGCTGTGGTGAATATTGGATCCCCAGGAACATCCAGAATGAAGGCTCAGTCTGCCACCTGAGCACAGGTGTGCATACCTGCCCAGGACCACCTTTGTGCACAAGGAGGTTATCTTCCTTTATAGTGCAATCCTCAACCATCCAAACTGCTCTGTGGATCCTCAGTGGCAGCTGTTCAGGGGACATCCTAAAGAAAAAAGTTGTGACTATGTGTGTGTATGGGGCGGGGCGTGGGGGTTAGGTATGGTGACATGACCTTGGGTGGCACTTCATACTCTTTTCTTTTCTATGGATACTTAATGTGTGTCAGCATCTCCACCTCTCTCAAGTCCCCCTGCCACAAAGAAAGTTTGGCTCAGCCTTTTTCAGAGAATTTTGACTTCAGAGATTTGTAACTGGGCCCATCTGGCAGGACCCTGGGGTTCTGAAGATCTACTGGACATAGTTTCGGAAGGCCGGGCCAAGGTACTGCTGGTCACAGCCTCCTCGCTGGGTAACAGGTGCCATTTCATGCAAAAAAGACAGACAGCATTTTCATGCAAAGGCTGAGGCAACTCATCTTCTTAGAAAATGTTGAACAATCCCAAACTATATAAAACCCATTCTCCATACCCCCGGAGTCTCCCTTTCCATAAACAGATGTAAATAGCATATGCTGCATAAAAATAGAATGCCTCATGCATCAGACCCATTGGCTGGCTCCGGTTTTCTCTACTTGCTGGGTGTTTTCTGGCCAGGTGTTGGTGAAGTCCATTTGTCTGGGCTGTGCTCATTGCTCCCTGGCCCTCTTTGCTTCATAAAGTAGCCCACAGCTATCATACTTAGGCTTTGGAATGCCCCCTACCCCTGGCTGTTTGCAGAGAAGGCATGGATATCTGAGTTCCTCAATTCCTAGCTGGACTTGGAGATAAAATCTTCTCCTCTGCTAGGATGCTGCTGTTTATCCTTTCGGGGAAATAAGTGCACCGTGAGTTGCTTTCCCCATCAGCATAGAGTCTCCCCACTTATTGCTGACACCTCAGGGCTTGTGCAATTGACCAGTCCCTGCACATCGCTAACCCTGTGCATGTTTGCAGTCCTTCTACCAGGCTTGCTTTGTCTCTCTGAGCTTAAATGTTGCAATACTACTGCATTCGCCCTCAAGACCAAGCTCAATTATTTCCTTCTTCCTGAACTCCTCCTTCCTTCTCTATTGTCTTCTGCTGACCTTCCCAATTACCCTCATATTTCACTCCCTTTGGTCATAATTTCTGTGTTTGATTTTTCCCTCCTACTGGGCTGCAGATTTCTCAACAGAAGAAATAATCTTATTCTAAGCAAGTATTTATTGAGGACCAACCATGTTCCAGGAAATTTACATAAGTATTTTGCCCTCCCACTACTCTAGGGTGGGAAGGAAGGGGTATCATTCTCCTCATGTCATTAAAGAAGACATTAGGTTTGGGGGACATTAAGGGATTTGCTCAAGATTGTGATGTTTAGGAGATGTCAGGACTTGATTTTTAACCTCGATCTAACTGCAAGCTTTGTATCATCACTTCAAGCTTTATTTAATCGATTCCTCCTTTTTGTTAAAATAGAAATTTGCTAAAAATTCCATCACCAGGTTTCCAAATCCCATTCCTTTGCAATAAGGTAAATCCAACTTCATGTCCCATTTTAATAGCATCATCAGTTTTATTGAAATTGTTGTAGATAAAATTTTGGAGTTAAATAATGACAATTTGAATGGACCGAGAGAGATTCTGGCAAACTTCCTAGACTGTGAGGTTATCCTTTTAACATTGGTTTTTGTTATACTAATTAATACCTGTGCGACCAACCTGCTTAGCTGTGATTTCTAACCGGAGGAAATTTCTAATCAGAAACCTTCATGGCCCTGGAGACGTGACATATCCTTTGACTTTTGTAAGGAGGATACCAACACCACTGATCAGACCCTCTAGGTAAACCAGGGTTTGCAAAGTCCACAGGGAACTCAGCTGAGACATAAGGGACCAGACAGAGCCCCTGGTCCTTGTGGGACTTTAACAGACCCCAAGCTCCAGCTCAGACCTGCGCATCAGACTCTCTGGGGTGTGTTAGGGCATCTGTGCTTGCAGGTGGCTCTGCAGGCTTTGCAGGTAGCAGAAGTTCAAAACACTGGATCTGAGTGGAGAGGACCCAGGGTGTGGCCACCTCATCCTACAAGGAGCTGCGGAAGCATGCAGGGATGCTTAGCCTGGCGTCCAAGAGAACCAGGCAAACCAAGTTTGGGGACAGTCCTGGGAACACCAGAGGGAAATCAATTTCTCCACTCCTAATGTACTTTTGAAATTCTGCAATTCTAGGGCCATGACAGCTTTACCCCGTTCATTCTCCATCCAATGTGGAAATGAGATTTAAAAAGAGTGAGGATGACCTTTGCAAATAATTTTAAGTATCTGCTATGCACCAGCCCCTGGTAGAAGGCCTGAGATGTCCATGACTTCAGGTAACAAATCGTTTTGTGTAGCGCTTAGTCATGTCATCAACCTGGCAGGCGCAAACCACTCAGCAGTCACAGAGAAGGGAGAGGAAGGGGCACTACTCCTTTCCAGAGTGAGAGCAGCACCTGTGAGACCCTGTCTTTCCTACTGCTCTAGGCTTTTGGTCAAGTTGATCAATGACTCTGTTCTCTCCCAACCTTCCTGTGGGCCAGGGTCCTCCCTTCCATCTCTCAAGTTCCCCAGTGTGGGATGGAGGGAAGTGTAGGACTGTGTGAGTCACAGGTGCATGATGTAGCTCTCACCCTCTGGCTTCCTATTCTCCAAGTTCTAGAACATTCTCTGGAGCCTTTTTTCTTGACATCTGGAAGCCCTGTCTGCCTGATTTTTGCCAGAATGTGGTCTGAGGGCTTCCACCTACAGGGGCTGAGAAAAATCCCAAAAGGTGCCAGCAGGTGTCATTAGGGGAGAGTTAAGATGCTGCTGCCCCAGGTAAGAGGGAAGGGCCTTCTCTGGGGGCTACACTCAGGATCCAAACAGAAGGTCCCAGAAGAGGAAAAATAGATTCTAGGAGGGCCCCAGATGCAGGTCTGTATAGATAAAGCCTCGGGAAAGAATGTTATTATCCAACAACAATAATGGAAAACTGCCCAGATATCAATTCCAGGATGAGTAATTATAGATTCCAAGAGAACAATGGACCTGGTTTCTCAAAGATTCCAGAGCTTACTATCGATTAGCGTTTTCAACATCTTCACTTTGCAGCTAAGGAGGCTGAGGGCCCTGCTGGGTGCACTTGGCCATGAGCATTCCAAGCCTGGAACCAGAAGTTCCCATCTCGTCCTGTGCTGTGACGGTGGCTTTTCCCATCTCTATGTCATGCTCTAGTTGCACCTGTGCATCTCTCGCCAATCCAATTGATGTCTGTGTGTGTCGCTCCTGGCTGGATCCCCAGCCCTCAGAACCGGCCTGGGAGGCTATTCTCGAGGAGGCTCTCGGCAGATATTTGCTGAACAGATGAACAGTCAGAAAGGCAAGTTCTCCCAAGCTGTGCTACCAGGGCGATAAATGGGCCTATTATCCTTGGAGAAGGTGAAAGCCTCTGTGGCGACTATGAATTGGGGCTAAAGAGTAGCTGAAAGATGAAGGGACAGAACACTTGAACATAACTCACGAAAGCTGTTTAAGGAACGAGTCTTAGGCTGGGTTCTCCCAGCAGCAGACTTTGAACTCAGGGGGTTGACTTGGGAGGTTGATTTGATCAGGAAAGCACCACCGGGAGATGGAAAGCGACACAGGCAAGGGGAGGGAGACATCACATCACAGTGTGTCTGAGAGCAGGTGCTGCGCCCGAGGGCTCAATCCCACTGGGGCCTCAGAGACTTCAGAGCTGCCCCACCCAAGGCTGATGAGCTGGGGTATTGATCCACCTGCTCCCACCCACCTCTGGTTGAGAGCCACCCCCAGGGGCATTAACCTCTCAGTCCACCGGCCTGCCCTGAGCAAAGCCACCCTCCTGCAACTTGAGAAGGACCCTGGCTCAGCCCCATCAGTGTATCTGAAAAAGTGCCTTTGGGCCTGGCATTAAAAAGAAAAAAAAAAAAAAACTAACCTCAAAAAACAACAAAAACAAAAACAGCCAAACAAATAAATAAAAACAACCTCCAATGGTATTCTCTTCCTCCTCCTCTTCCTTTCAATAGGTTAGGTAACCAAGGCTCAAAGTAGTTAATGGACTTACTGATAAGTGGCAAAGCTGGGATGGATTTTTGCTGATAAGCAGCCAAGCTGGGCTTCAAGTCCAGTTTCATCCAACCGCAGAGCTCTGCTCTTTCTGCAGTACTCGCCGCATTCCTGCCACTTTGCCAGAGCAGAGCATGGGCCGAAGTGGCTGGGCTGTAGTCGCTGCCTTTGCAGCAGTATCCTCTCTGCATTTTTCTAGAATATTACTGCGTGGGTATATTCTCTTATTATGTTCTTTCTCCTGTTCAGAGCAGTTAACTTTGCCTCATTATTATTTCATTGGGCTGAGCTTTAGTGAAACACAGCCTTTAATTTGTTTATTTAACATTCCTGGTCTGCACTTGCTGATAGAGTATAACTGATTAATTAATTAATTGTAGCCTGTCACGGCTCATGCTGGATCATGACAATATTTCAGACACTAATGGGAGCCCAGGCAGAGAAAGGTGGTGATGGGCATATGTCACCAAGCCCGGGCCTGAGCTCAAGGCAGGAGTGGTGGCTGGCTGGCTTCCCCAAGTGCTGTCCAGCTGAGGTTCTGAGGCCACCCAAGCCTGGCCAAGGCAGAACGTAGGCCAGCAGCCTCAGCCTCAGCCATCCAGAATTCAGAATGGGTATAACTGACTAGTCCAGCACCTGCTGAGCTCGGTGGAGACTGTCAGTGGGGAAGCTAACTTGTCTTAGCCCCTTCTGCCCGAGCTGCCCCATCTTGTGAGCCATGATGGTTGATTAAATCGTTGGCCATTGGTGATTGACTCAAACTTTGGTTCCTTCTCATTTTTCCCAGGAGACTGGGGGATTGGGTTGGGGGCTATGGGAGGGGAGTAGAGCTGAAAGTTTCAACCCTCTAGTCATATGCTTGGTCCTCCTGGCAACCAACCCTGATGCGGAAGCTACCCAGGATCCCCCAGCCACCAGTCATCTCTTCAGCATGCAAAAGAAACCTCTCACTTTGGAAATTCCAAGGGATTGTGCTGTGTGCCAGAAAACAGGGGCAGAGAGGAAATAGTAATACATACATTTCTTTTGTCATAGAGAGTCATGCAGATGAAACACAAAGGCTTTGGAG
Source organism: Cheirogaleus major (assembly GCA_963574435.1). Taxonomy (NCBI): domain Eukaryota; kingdom Metazoa; phylum Chordata; class Mammalia; order Primates; family Cheirogaleidae; genus Cheirogaleus; species Cheirogaleus major. Next base: position 3,895 of record CAUYPO010146408.1, on the reverse strand, counting down.
ACCCAAGGACCCTATTTTGTGGCCAGGTTATATCTTAGCTCCAGGACCAGGTAAAATTTTGAACATCTTTTAACTTCAGTGTCTGCATCTAGAAAAATGGAAATGACTATACCTCACTGCCAAAAATTGTCTTGCCAAACAAGGAGCAGGGTAGGTATCTGTGGCAGAGAAGGTGCATGGCGAGGGCTGAAAATAGCAGCAGCAGTTTTTTCGTGGTTATAGAAGTTGAGGGGATGCTTAGGGATGCAGGTGATGAGCATGCTGTGCCCTGAGGAATGTACCTGAGAGATGGGATGCCCCGCCCTGGCCCCACTGAACAAGGGGCTTTGGAGTCAATGTAGGAGGAGGAAGAGGAGATGAACTCTGAGGCCCCACATCTTTTGGACTTTCTGGGGGTCGATGGCCCTCCTTAGACTTTATTGTTCTCTGAAATGGTCATTTTGTTTCATTTATTTATTTATTAAATGATTCTGATCTTTAGGACTATATCTGGAAAATAATTGGACTTTGATAGAAAAAAAAACAAGAAGAGTAAGCACTTATCATTTAGTCCACTCTGGACCAGAGTGACAAGTCAGGATGCTCAACTAGAAGATAGGAGGTCTGAGCTCGGCTCCTGGGCCCACAACAGCACCTGTGTCTCCCAGGCAGGAGTGCCCTTGCCCGACAGACTCAATTAACCATTGGGTACCTACTGTGCACCAGGTGCTGAGCTGGTCCCTGGCATACAGCCCTAAGTATTTCCATCCCTGTCCCAAAAGAACTTGCCTTTTGTGAGTGTCCTCTTCCCAACATGAGCTGGCAGCCGCAGGTGCACGGAAGGGCCACATTGACTTTGCCTGGGGACACAGAGGAGACTCCACTGGGAGGTGACACAGAGCGATCTTAAAGGTTGAATTGAAATCTTCTAGGAAACAAAAAAAGAGGAAGGACATTTCTGAATGAGAGAATAGCAAAAGCAAAGGCACAAAGGGTTGGGCAGAGAGGAAGAGGGGGAAAAGAGACATTGTAGAGAATCCTGCTTTCTACTGGAGAACGTGTTCCCTGGGCTATTAACTGTGTGTCCCAGACTTGGTTTCTCCTTGGGTCTGGAATTATGTGTGGGTGGTTTGACATCTGCTGCAACCCACAGGGACAGAACACAGTATGGAGGGCAGAGGTGACCTTGTTTAGAGTTGGGCGAGCTCACTCCTCACTCGGGATTCCTCCTCGTTTCTCTCCCGAAGGATATTGGTCTTCCAACCCTGGGACATGTCAAAAGATCTCCCATGCATCAATGATAATAATTCCTTCCTGGACTGGCCCACACTTTTGTACCATCTTTTTCTGTGCAATACTTTTGGCTGTATTTTGGGTATTCGGATATCACCTTCTTTCTGCCAAAGCAGCCCTGAAATTCCAGGGAAAGGGTTCCAAACATGAAGCACCTGTGACATGGTCCTGGCCCTCGTGGGCTTGTCCAGGACAGGTTGGAGCTCCAAGGAGCCCCATCCACTCATCCTAGCAAATGGTATTAATCAAGTGATCCTCAGCTAGAAATCAGGTACTTTCGTCCTGTTTGAGATCAGGGCTCTGTCTTCCTCCAGAATTGGGATCTAAAGGGATCATAGCCTTTCTCTCATTATCTATCCATGTGTTGACACTAGACTAGATCATGATCCCAGGATTCAGGTTTTGCCCACCATGTTATCCACCATTGGCGCTTTCTTGTATTGCCATGACAGTGACAAATTTTCACTCATTCCTGAATTTAACAAGTATCTATTAAAACGCTAGTATATAGCAGACTATCTTCTAGGCACTGGGGACAGAGTTGCTGCCACCTGCCTTTGTGAGGCTGACATACTCCAGTCTCTCCTCGTTTCTCTTCCAACTGCTTTGCACTGTCTCTCTCTCTCTGCAACCTTCCCACATTGCCCAGCCAGCCCTGGTGGATCTTTTACTTTTCTTCAAAAACACCTACTATATGTTAGACATGTCGTCTTTGATTTTCACCATAAGTCTGCAAGGAAGGAATTACTATTTGACATTATGGGAAATAGAACCTCCAAGAGGTGACGTGACTTCTGTAAAGCCAGGTGGTGTCAAGGTTAGTACTTGAACCCTTGGAGTTGTACTCTGAGTCTGGGTCCCATTCTACCCAACTTGACCAACTGGCTTCTGGCCATACCTGTTCTGGTCTGTCCTGAAGAAATGGCTGTGAACTAGTGTGATCTACTGGCACATTCCTCCAAGGCTTGGGAGAAATGGAAGGTCTTGTTGCAAAATTGTATTTAGTGATCCTATAATTACCTTCACCCTAGGAAGGAGGATAATGCCAAAGTGAGAGAGATTTTTCCAGGGCATGAGCTCCTCCTTGGATCTGGCCCCAGCTGCTCAGCATGTCCTGTCTGGTTAGGACATAACAGGCCAGTTTCAGATCAAAGCCTAGCCCTGCAGGGACTCTGCCTTTTCCCAATAGCCTGGCTTGTTTATGAGCAAAGTGCCTGATACAGGTCATTCTATAATAAATATTCATTGAAGACTGAATCAGAATGAATAAATAACTGTGTTCAAATTTTGGTTTTGTCTCTTCCTGTATGGAGGAGCCTTGGGCGAGTAACCGTACTGCCTCGGGTCTGAGATTTTTCAGGTATGAAATGGGATTTATAAAACACAGGGTTGTTGTGAAGATGAAATGAAATGTGGAAGGGCCCAGGTCAGTTCCAAGCATACAGTAGGTGCTAAGTGCAGCTTTCCAGAGTCAGGTTCATGCAGGATGGACAAAGCCTTTTAGATTAGTTCTGTGCTCACTACTCCAAAGGTGTCTTCTTTTGGTTTCGCTCTTCTGGCCATGCAGAAATGCGGTGCAATCAGGTGTTCCTGCCGCCCTAGCAACTCTGGAAACTCATGCCTTGTCTATTCTTAGTCTGTCCACCCATACAATGGAGATACAGGCCTTTTATCTGGAGAGCTCCACAGGCAGTGTAGTAGCCCCCGGACCCGCAGGACCCTGGAAAGAATGAGTAAAATTTATTTCCAGTGTGCTAGGCAGGGGGAAGATGGAAGTTAGAAGAGATTAATTGTAATTATCTGTTTATCTCTGAGATTTGACCTATGAGTGTTTCTGCTCAAACAATAGTGTTTAGCAATGCTCAGCTGGGCATAAAACCTCCATCTGCTCTTTGGGTTTTCAGTGGACAGAGCATGGGGGTGAGGGAGTCGCCTTTCAGCCTCACAAATGTGTTGCTACCTTGAGTAGTTCACCTTGTGGAAACATCAACAATGGCTCAAGGACCAACTAATTTGTCTTTGGCTTTTTCATTGCAGAGAAGTGAGGTAGTTTTTGCAAAGCATTCTTGGATAGTAATGTGAGTAGGGACATAAAGGGTCCAAAAAAATAATTTAAAAAAATCATTGATGTAATGGGGGAAAGGTAGCTGATTTGCTCTGGGACTGCTGTACTAAGGTGAAATATTTTTATTTTTATTTATATTATTTTTTTTATTTCGGCATAGTATGGAGGTACAAATGTTAAGGTTATGTATATTGCCCGTGCCCCCCTCCCCCCTCGAGTCAGAGCTTCAAGCGTGACCATCCCCCAAACGTTGCACATCTCACTCATTATGTTTGTATATACCCATCCCCTCCTCCCCCCTCCCACCCGCCAGACACTCAATAAATGTTATTCCTACATGTCCACTTAGGTGTTGATCCGTTAATACCAATTTGCTGGTGAGTACATGTGGTGCTTGTTTTTCCATTCTTGAGATACTTCACTTAGTAGTATGGGTTCCAGCTCTATCCAGGAAAATACAAGAGGTGCTATATCACCATTGTTTCTTAAAGCTGAATAGTACTCCATGGTATACATATACTACATTTTATTAATCCACTCACATTGATGGGCAGTTGG
>CAUYPO010146403.1:0-53506 GCA_963574435.1 Cheirogaleus major | reverse complement strand
GGATCGCTCAAGGTCAGGAGTTCAAAACCAGCCTGAGCAAGAGTGAGACCCTGTCTCTACTAAAAATAGAAAGCAATTAATTGGCCAACTAAAAATATATAGAAAAAATTAGCCGGGCATGGTGGCGCATGCCTGTAGTCCCAGCTACTCGGGAGGCTGAGGCAGGAGGATCGCTTGAGCCCAGGAGGTTTGAGGTTGCTGTGAGCTAGGCTGACGCCAGGGCACTCTAGCCCAGGCAACAGAGTGAGACTCTGTCTCAAAAAAAAAAAAAAAAAGTTATACATGGATTTTCGATGCTGGGGTGTCATTTCCCTCAATCCCATGTTGTTCAAGGGTCAATTGTACTTATAAAAATATAGTAGGCTATATGGATCATCATTAAAAAGGGAAACAAATGTAACCATTTCACAAGAATCCTTTGATTAAACGTTAAGGAGTGGTGATTTTTTTAAGTGAAAAAGACTTCCTGTGCTATTTTATGAAAATTCAAGGACTCAAGGGTACAGCATAAGTACAGATAATGGAATGATATTTAAGAGATAGTATCAAGTGATAAAAAGTAAGTTACAGAATAGGTTGTGTTCTATGCTGCCATTTGTGAAAAAATATGCTTGCCTATGTGAACATTTTGTATAGCTATCTAGACTAATTTACAAATAACTGCTCCCTCAGGAGGAGAAGTAGGAGACTGGGGTTAGATGTGTAAGACAGACTTTAATTCTATGCTATTTTATAATGTTTCCAATTTTAAAAGTATCTATTACTTTAAAAGTATGAAAACACCATAAAATAAAAAGTAAAATATTAAAAATTCTTTTAAAGGTCTATTTTTTTCAGGGGGAAACCTTTTTGGAAAGCACTCTTTAGATAACTGAATTATGTTGGCCCCATTTAAGCTGTAATATGTCATTTCAGAGAAATTTAATTAAGAGTCATAACATCGTTTCTGAAATTGTCAGAAACCATACTTTCTTTTATAGTCAGATGACATTAATAGCACAGCAATAATTCACTTTCCTTTTTTTACACAAGTTCACAAATTCTAAGGCAGCCTACGTATTACTACCAGTTTAATCTTCCCAAAACATTGTTTTAATTCACTATCCTGCTCAAAGCTCCCCTTCAATGACTCCCAATGCTTACTGCAAAGAATCTTCCAGTTTCCTTAATTTAGAACCAACTTACACTTCTAGTATGATCTCTTAGTACTTTCTTTCCTAAACAGGGCCAAACATTAGTTAGACTTATAAATCCCCAAAAGAGGTTTTGCCTTTTTTTTCTTTTGGGCCTTTGCCCAAGTTGTTTGTTTCTACCTCACCTTCTTCATCAATTGTCATTTTATCCATGTTCCAAGACTCATCTTAATAATATTTCCTCCAAGACATCTTTCCTGGTCACATGTTCTAGCCCTAACTGGACCTCACTACTGTACTATTAAACTATAATTATTTTTATATTTTGTCTTACTTTCCTACTTTATAGGTTTTAGGCTCATGGAGGGCAAAGACTATTTACCAGAGCACTATATTTGCATTACACAATTGCAGAGAAGACTTAATATGTAAATGTGATTGGGAGAAGTTAAAAACAAAGAACTGACAATCTCATTCATATTAAAGTATAAGTAATTGATAATAGAGCCTTTTCTTATTTTGATACAGTACAAAGGGCAAAGGCAGACAAAAGGGGAGAAGAGAAAAAGTTGAAACATGACAACAGCAAAGGATGATGATGCCAAGTTTTATGGTGGGTGGATGGGTAGTGCCATTCAATAAACTGGGAAAAGTAAGAGTAGTACAGTTTTAGAAGAAAAAAAAGAGAACTATTTAGGATTCTTGTGAGATAACCAAATGGAAATGTGTAAAAGTTGTATATGTGTGTTTAGAGTTGAAAGAATAGTTTCAAGATCGATATAAATTTGTGAACCATCAACATATAGATGGTACTTTAAGCCAGTAGACTGGAAGAAATCACCTAAGAGGAAAATACATACAGAAAAGAGGTCCAAGTGACAAATATGTGTTACTTTGATGAAATAAATGACATCTGCAAAACCAACTAAATATGTAATTGTATGGAGTGATCTGGATGCTTATTGACTAATACACAAAAACCCAGTCTCTAAGAGAAGAGTGAAGAAAGGGAAATTAAACTTAGTGAGAGCTGTGGCTCAATATTCTGACACACTGAATGCATAATGTAATTGTTAATCTATAGGCTCCTCTTATCCTTTTTATGTAAGTAACAAAGAACAGACTTCATCCTAGAATTATAAAGTGTTTGTTAATTTTATTTCCATGTCAATTTATACCTTATGCTTATATCTTACAAAATGAAAATTTATCACATTTATACAAGAAAATTCAATAATTCTCTTGCAGGTAGACAAAATCATCCCTATATAATTGAGTCCCTGTCAAGATTTTTTGAGGAGGGGTGGTTATATCAATATGACATTTCTATGAATTTCTTTATTTCTTATATGTTATGTTTATCCAATAATCCTCTTTCTCTATACCTAGATTTTAATGTCAACTCATGATTTGGTTGAAGCTATTTTCCCTAGGGTATTACTTTACCTAAAAAATAACTTTACCAGAGAAAGTTGTAAAAAAGTAGAAAAGCACCATACAATTTTTATTCACAAATGTTCATGCCAGAAGTACATTTTCTACCCCCTATAAATATGTCCCTTTTGAGCTGTATTTCCTTTAAATATCACCAAACTCTACAAAGATAATTATAATAAAAACTTGGTTTCATATATAAATTTGTAGGTACATATACAATACTTATTTTGGGATGCTTCCTAGGTATGTCAAGGGAACAACATATTTTAACAATGGTAATCATTTCATGAGTCACCAGGTACCTGAAATATTAATATAATAGAGTATCTGTTTCGGTTTAACTTTACCATATATCAAATAAATTTGCTGCTTACTTATGGAAATTATTTTCACAACAATAAATGTTACTTTGGAGTAAAAATATTTAGCAACTTCTGAATGACTTAGGGGAACACAACAATAATAGAAAGTATTTCATACCTGCTTTATGGCGGTTACTGTTATCACAAAGAATAATGGAAGTCCACTGGTAATTGGACTGGTAGGAGTATCAATCATAAGCTAGATTTAAAAAAAAAGAATGTGGAGTATTATATTTTTATATTGTACATGTCACACTATTAACATCTGACATCTCATACTATTATGCAATGGGTATAGTTTAGTTCACAATTTCACTTTGTTGGCCATTATATGGGGTTGGAAGAATAATTATATCTGTTGCCTATCCACATATACTGCTAGAGTGAACTCAGTCACTCTGCTTTCTTAACACAGAGTCCTTAAGTTTTTTCTCAATATATACCAAGGAGTAGAGCTATAGCTGCTCAGATCTCATTTCACATTTCTTTGCACATACTAGTAAATGCTGAAAAGTCTGTCAGCAAGTTTTACCTTGGGATTCAGAATAAACTCAACTCAATACTAGGGACACAGAACTAGGAACAAGACTATGGAAAGGGTTTTTCTACAACTGAAACCCTTTTTGTTACATCTAGCAGAGCCAGAGCAGGATAGATAGGAAAACGATGCTGCAATTATGATTTAAATCATACAACTGAAGCTTCAATAAACTGCTGAAGAAGTAAAGAAATATTTGCAGTAATTACATATGGTTAGTTAGAACATGGATCTAATGACTTACTAATGTTCCTTTATTGTGGATAGGCCAATTAAATTTCTTCTTTTCCACAGACAAGCTGAATTCCTGATCTTAGCTAGTGTTTTCACAAATACATGGATGTTATGTGGATTTGGTTAGTATAAATGTCTTGCTTTTCCAAGAAAATCAAGATGATGCTCTATTGACAAAAAATTAGAAGTTCCTTGTCTGTTCATGAAGGAGAGCAATTTTTTAAAAAAGTAAATGTTTCCTAAAGCTTTAAAATGATCACTTGACAAGTTTTAATTTTTCTTTTGAAATTGCAGGTTGTTCTGGGAGAAAAATTCAGAGTTTATGCAAAAATTCAGTGCCATACTAAAAGAAGTTGCTAAAGTTTTATCAAAACAATAACTTCTTTAAAGGAAAGGTGACAATCACTATTTTCTGATTGACCTATACTTAAGTTTCATGGGCAGTTCCCTTGGTATTTTGATATAGATATCAAAGCACAATGTGAAAATTAAGAAACTGTTAAGCAGTCTATAATGAACATAAATCTAAGCTAAGAAAATGGTCTCTTGAATAAATAATCTATATCCACAAGGATGCTTAAAAATTAAAATTCTTTTAAAAAATTTAGAATAAAAAATTAAAATTAAAAAAATTAAAAGCCAAAGAAAAGTTTACTTTGAACAAAGATGATTCCATAGACAAAAATATGCACTGTATTTTAAAAGCCAAAATATTTATGTTCTGAGGCAGAGCATCTGAAAGATGATAGGCTTATATTCTTGGCTTAGATTATGGTTAATCTAAATACTACAGCACATCATTGATGAAACAAAATATATTTAATCTTAAAATTCATAGGCTATATTTTAGAAATCTAGATGTGATTTCGATCATTATATATTCACTGAATAAAATGGTGAAGCTTTGCAGAAAAAAATGGTCACATGGTCAAACAATTAAAAATACAATATAATTTTTCTCTGTTCTAAGATACATTTTTAGAAACCACATTTACAAATTTAACAGTCTATTGAGTGATAAAGCTTACCTGAACCAAAAATATAATAAGAAAATAAAAATTTGCCACTCTTCTGAATTGTTCAAATAAATTTTTTGGAATAAAATTCCACACAGTATACTAAAAAGAAAAAGGAGAGATCAGTGAATTAATATTGAAAAATAATATATACATTATATAGATGCAATGAGAAAAGTAAAATCAAATTTACTAAGCTGTTAAATAAAATCTGTAACTCTTGATGATACAAAAACTATTTATCTGGGTTCCAGAGTTCAAGACTTTTATTCTACTTTCCTTAGTTCTTTTTCTATTTATTGGCAATTTTAATATAATTTTTTAGAAGTTGGAAAAGGCAGATCTAAGACATTTTAATAATTTATTTTGAGTTTTGAATTAAGTTGGCAATGTTCTAAGTTTACACCAATCTATTTAAATCATAATAGTGACAATATATTTTGTCTTGCCACAATTGAGGAGAGCAGCTGTATAAATTAGCAGTAAGATCATTGGTTTCATGGTGGTTTTTTTGGCTAGCTCCATAATAAACTCAGAACAAATAAAAATTTCTTATGAAAACTAGCATACAAATGGTAGGAACTGTTGTTTCCAGGTTTTATGAAATATAAATACATTAACAGATTGAATAAGTCTAAATTCTGTGCTTGTCCAGTGTATAAGAGGAGGTACTCTAATAGTATAATATTGAACAATATGAAAATATTGCCAGGAAAAGTAACAATTTATTATGCTTCTCTTAATTATTATGTAATAATGGTTAAGATAAAGAATTAGAATATAACTTCCCTATAGTTATATATGAGTGTATAATTAACCCTATCTTGTTCCTTAGTAAGCAAACCAAAACATGGCTATAAAATTAAATATTTTAAAAGAAAGTTTAAATTTAAACTAAGGTAGTTACTATGGTCAAATAAATTGGACAACGACATATCATGGATCTACAATGTGCAAGACACTTGCACTATGAAAGAAACAAAGAGAAGATGCTTAATATTAAATAGAGGAGATTAAGAACAAAATATCAACAGCTGTATTCAAAGATGCTGGAAATGAAAGAGAAACTCAACAAAGATTATATTTGACATGGGCTTTAAAAGAGGAACATTCGACAGGCTGAAAATCAAAGGCAAATAAAGGAGAACATTTCAGAAAGATTGGACCGCATGAGCAAAGAACAGAGGAGGGAAGTTCACCATGGCTTTGTAAGATAGAAAATAATGCAGTCTAGAAGGGAATAACAGGGAATAAAAGGTAGGAAAAAGAATAAGGAGAAGCAGGACTCTTTATGCTCAGGAAAAAAGTGACAGTATCTGTATAAATATTTACATTCTAGAAACTGTGGTTTCTAGAACATGAATTCTAAAACATGAATTCTATATTTCTACAAAAACAAAACCTTCAAAGTCCACAAAACATAAAATTTACATTTTAAAAACTGTAGTTAACAACATGAAATCAGAACAAAGGCACATGATAGGAAAGTTCAACCTGAGTTTGTGAAATAGCAAGTAATTTGGTTTGAAAGGAGTTTAAGAAAGCCACAGTGGCATAATAAAGTAGTAATAAGGCAGTAATGAGAGAGAGAGTCCTTCATGCTAACAATAAAAAAGGGCAATGTTTCTTTAAACATCTACATTTTTGAAACTATGGTCAAGAATATTAAGCCTAATACTGCTACATATGAAAATAGTCATATAAAGATATCTATTTAATCCCAAAAGTTTTCCAGAAGGACACTCAGTTTCCAGTATTAGCAGAGAAGTTAAGTGGTCCAATGAACTCCCAGGAAAGATTAGATTTAAAAAACTATTTAAAATACTGGAAAGTGTCCAAAATACAGATAGAAGCAGGAAGAGAATTTAATTTCAAAAAATTGCAAATAGAAGAAGTATGAATTGTGAATTTTTGGCTTAGTTTAGAGACAGTATCCAACTCCCACAGAGCTAAGTCAGCAAAACAGCAGGGGAAAACTATAACCTTATCAACAAAAGAGTTCAGGGCTGGAAAAGCAGCTGGAAATGTAAAGGGAAAATACTAGTACTGAGAGAACCACATAAGAAAATGATCCAAATTCAGAACATAAACTATCCAAACCCAGGCTGACAGCTAAACTGTGCACTAGAAAGGAATGACCTACTGATACTGAAACTTACAACAATAAAAATGACTCTCAAAAGCATATTAAGTGAAGAGAAATCAGACACAAAAGACTTCTACTGTATCCATATTACACATCTGTCAAAACTCACCAATTGTATACTTAAAATTGGTGAATATTATTGAATGTAAATCACACCCCCAGTTAAAAAAAAAACAAAGTTTTCAAAAGAACTTTTATTTCCTGAATATCTGTATAAATATATACATTCTAGAAATTGTGGTCAAAAACACGAATTCTATATTTCTACAAAAACAAAACCTTCAAAGTCTATAAAAACATAAAATCTATATTTAAAAAATTGTAGTTAACAACACGAAATCAAAGCAAAGGCACGACAGGAAAGTTCAACATGAGTTTGTGGAATAGCAGGTAATCTGGTTTGGAAGGAGTTTAAGAATGCCATAATTTACTAACAACTATGGAGCTCCATCATCCTAGATTCTGATATTTCTTCTTCCTACCTTCTGCTTTAGAACCATCACCCAAAATGAGACATGTAACTAATGGGTACCTTACATACATAAATAATGTGAAGACAGAAAAAAAGAGACAGGGCAAAGGAACTGCTGACCTAAGCCAACATTTTTGGGAAAGATAAGATCAGGTTTAGAGAAAAATTATTAGCTGTTCTGGAAAGGAAGAAAGGGTAAGAAATACAAAGATGTTTCTTAAGGTGCCCTTTCAAGCAATAGCTATGATCTAAGGAGAACTTTACCCTCAGTCTCTTTGACTCATATCCTCTATAACTGTACTATCCAATAAGGTAGCCACTAGTCACATGTGGCTACTGACATTTAAATTAAAAAAATTAAATTTTAAAATTCAGTTTCTGAGTTGCACTAGCCATATCTCAAGGCCTTGCTAGCCCCATATGGCTATTGTCATATGGACAATTCTATCATGAGAGAAAAGTCTATTGAATGAATAGCACTACTCTATAATTTTCAGCTTCAAAATAACCTGACATTTTTAAAATGCCATAGGAAAAAATGAAACAAGAATATATGAAAGTGAAGCAGTACTTTGGTACCATAAAATGTTTACAGATGAGTGACAAAATTGGAGGAAGCAGGCTTGAAAGTCACATAGAACTGAGTTCAAATTTCAATCTAGTCACTTACTACTAGTGTGCAATCTTAGAAAAATTATTCAATTTCCCAGCACTTCAATTGAAGAAACTGAAATGAGTATAATACTTTGTAAAACAGATTTTATAAGAGCTATTTTATAAGGCTGTTATAGGATTAAATGATATTATATGAAAAGTACTTAATATAGGACCTGGCACCCAGTATAAATATTATTAATAGTTCCCTAGTTTAACTGTAACTAAAGATAATTGGCATGCTGGCTACTTAATATCAGAGACTAGCAACTCCTTTTATTTTACAGTTCACCATTTTATTTAAGATAAATCTCTCAACCACCATTTTCTTGAATTTGTAAGGATATAAATATATACTCAAAACATACACAGTAAATCACTTTTCAAAATAAAATAGCACGTATTTACAGTTTTAATAATAAAAATGTTAATCCTTACCTTAGATGAAATGATCCGGTTATCTATAAATTTCTGAGGTGTGTAAAGGCCATTCTGAGGAAACCTGTTGGCTATGTAAATGGTTCTTGTATCACTTTGATGTGGTGGGTCAAAACCCTAAGACGAAGCAAGAGAAAAAGTAATATTGGTCAATCAGGTTAGTTGTTATGATATGTTACTGTTGGTTTTACTTAACTGATCAGATCAAACATATTATTAGCCTTAAACTGCACATAGACTCAATCTAATTATTAGAAGAGTTATGCCATTTATTTTTTTCCACAGGTAAACAGGTACCTTATCTCCAGATACAAACTAACTCGGTAATACTTCTAGTAATGAAAAACAGTTCATAATTCTGTCAGAAATGCTACTATAAGAAAAAAAAATCATATAGGAGACCTATAGAAACATTTGAGGACAAGGTTTCTTTCTCCACTGCATTCCTTCCCTTTCATTCCTCTGGGTTCCTTGCCTTCCCTTAGAATGGATTTCCAATCAGTGATATTAAAGTCCTGGGAAGCTACAGCCTAGTGAGCACCTACCACATATGATGGAAAAGGTTTATATTTATTTTTACTTCTTCTACATCCAGATCAACTTGGTTTCAAAAAGCTTTGTTCCCAGAGGACTTAACAATGCATTAGGTAGGGTCTTGCCCAGATTCATTCCACACAATCATTTATTTGTGCCAGTTACAGTATCAATTGACTTCCTGAAATACTGATGTGAATATGCTGTAATTCCTGGCCTTAAGGAACTCACATTCTGGCCTCAAACTTATTAATAGAAGACCATCTCTCAAGGTACATTAGTAATAGTAATTAGTAATCTCTAGTGGAAAAGTTTTCCGTAGTGACAAGAATACCTATATTTTATTTCTACGGTACTTTACTTTCTTCCAGGATTCCAAGTGAATCTTTAAGATTCCTTTGACAGATCTTGGGAACCCCTGACAGGCTGAAAGCAATCTCCAAATGCAAGACTTTTTTAACAGGAAAACGATTTGCAATTCCTTAGATTTTTTTTTTAATAGTGGTCAAGGGCTATTTACTAGTACTACTAAGTTACTAAAAGGTAAATTAAACTTGGCATTAATAAACTACAATGATTCACTTTTAGATATTACTAAAGACTCTAATTTAGTAACCTACTAAGTAATCTGGCTGCCATTCAATGCTTAGCATCCTTGTAAAATTTCTACTGGGCACAGACATACAGAGATAGTGAGAAATCCTGTATTGCCTAGGGGGATATTTTGTTTAGTACATCAGAATACAACAGTATTATGTATGGTATTTAACTATTATCTTGGTTTTAAATTTTTATTTTGTGATCTCAGAAACAGCTAGTATAGGGTTGTACAAATGTATTACATGCATCACAAAGAACATGTTTATTTGTTTATACTATTAAAGTCCTATGATTTTCTACCCTGCTTTTGCAACACCCTGTAATAGTGATGATTACATTTTATAGACGTGAATATGTCACTATGTGCCTGATTTCAAAATCAGTCTCTTCAAGGAAAAAAATACAGTGGCACACATATTTATTTTCCTCATAAATTTTCTTTTAAACTTTTTATAATTTTGATAAATGAATGAAGTGAATAAATGAATACATGAACAAATAGCTTGAATGCTACTGCTTTAGTCTATGGCTATCTTTCTCAAAGGGGGTTCACAGGAAGTTTACCTATAAACAGGTAATGAAGCATCAGACTGCACGAGGAATATTTATTCAGCAACCACTTTGTAACCATGTTAACATATCACCCCATACACTAGTTCCTGTCTCTCAATATGCTTTCTCCCATCTTTCCAGCATCACTCTGCCTTCAGCTCAACTCAACAGATTCAGATGGAAACCTGTCAGAGCATATTTAATATTGATAAAATATAACTAAGGTTTTCTTTAACACTAAGTTACATATGCATGTAAGCTTCTGGGGTAAAGTTAAAAAAAGGAAAACAAATTTCAATGTCTGAAAGAACGTGTAAATCTTTAAGAAGATGTCAAGACAACTAAGACTTAGAAACACTAATACAGAATTGTAATTTTTTGCTAAATTTCCACCAAGATTGGAATTTATTATTATGTACATCTAAAGTTAAGGGGAAAAAAAAACCAAAATAACTATAAAACAGTTATAGTTGCTATAGAAAAAGAACTATAGCAATATCTCATTTATGACTAGAAATTATACATAAATGCATGCACTTTCCATGAAGCAAATCATTTTCCATTCATCTCTACTGGATTTGAACCAGTGATCATATACTAAAATTTTGGAATTCCTGAAATTTCTACAATTATTTCAAGGGAATATATTGAAATGTTCTCCCCAAAATCAATTTTAAATTAAATTGAATTCTAAAAATTCTATAGAGCAGCTCTATATTCAAAGATATCACAATTTAAAATAAGATGACAATTCCAAAAGGAAAATAACAAGCTTTTCCGTATTCCTAAATTAAGGATATAACATCCATTTACGCATTTTGAGATTTTTTTCAGTTGCAATGAATTCACATAATCTTATCCAATCATATTATAGTCAATGTTATGTATATGTGTATGGATGTACATGTGCATTTTGTTTTATATACAAAATAGTTAAATTTGATATCTGTGTTGGTAGTGTAAGTACAGCCAAATGTCCCTTATGGAAATTAAACCTGTAATTTCAGACCATTAGCGTCATCTTCTCTGCAACAAATTCAACAAGTTGCAAACTAAATAAAAAGAATAAAACCGTCCAAAAATGAAGAAACTGACTTAAAGCAGGGTCCATAAATGAGCTTTAGGTCTCGAAATCTCGGAAATTGTGTAAAAATTTGCATTATATGCATTTTTTTGGTAAGAATGTGCATAGGTTTCATGAGATTTTCATGATACAAGGAAGCTTAAAACCATTTAACCTAAAATCTTCCTTTGTAATCAGTTCCCCATCCTTACACTATCTATTTAAATTGCCTAAAGAGAATCTTTATGTTTGAATGACACCTCCACCTTCTTTAATGAGTCAAAACAAACAACTACTGCCAAAATTAAATGTATAACTATACTACTAGTATGAAATTCAAGTAAAATTTCACATTATTTCTAGCAAGCATTATCAGCAATTCTATAGCACAGAGGATGAAATACAATTTGAACTCTCTAATCAATAGGTCAAGGCTACATGGCAGGGTTCAGAAACCTCTGGTACATTTTTTGTTTTCATCTCAGGCTACCCATTCACATCCTCAACTCCTTGATGCTTGCCTGCTCTTTTCTCCTCTGATTTCATCTTGTCCTGGGCAAAGGAACTGAGAAAGATTAATGCTCTTCTAGCCACCCTGATTTTATGTCAATGTCTGCTAAAAAGTAGAGTACAGGTATTAGAGGCACACAAATTTAAACTATTTTAAAACTATCATATTCTTAAAAAGTATGAAATTCAAAACCTCTTTGCTTTCCTCTCCTGACTGAATGTCTGAGCATCTGTTAAAGTCATAGGTACTCAAAAAAAAAAAGTAGGTGAGTATTTAAGGGGCAAAAAATCTCATGGTGGCAGATAGGGGAAGAATTGCAATACATGGGATTGATTTAAGAGACTCCTTTTATAACCACAACCTGATGAGACCTGCAGAAAGCAAACCAACAAATAGCTATATAATTTATAGAAGCTGGTCTCTGGGATAAAGAAATACTTAGAAATGAATCACAACATTCTCAGGCCAAATATATAAGCCTCTGCATTATCTTAAAATTCCAAAGATTTTATTAAAAAATATAAGCATTACAAATAAAAGAATGAAGAAGAGACTAAAATTATATTCATGAATAATGTAATTAAATATTGTCATACTTCTTTAAACATAATTAAGAAAACATCATCTTTAGAGTTCACAGTAACTGAAGTAAATATGTGCCTTCTAGCATTATTATATGTTACGTATTTGCTCTATGAAAGAAAAAGCATCAAAACAAAGAAACCCCAAAACAACAAAAACAGTACTGAGTCAAAACTGCAACAGTATTAAGTTATTAAAATAAATGAATAGCACTTTATTTAAATCACAAACTTTATATGACAGAAAGTGATTTTTGTTGGCTATATGTTTCAATATACACAGGCACATGAAAATAGCCTAACAAAAATACCCAGGCTTCTGGGGAGGAATGATTTAATGTGTTTTACCAAGATCTATAAAGTTAATTCTGAATTACTGTTTCCTAGACATAGACTTCCAATAAAATGTACCTTTACGAAGGTAATATAAGGGCAAGATAATGTGACACTGTTAACAGACCAAAGTAAGGTGATAGAAAAACTTAAAACATCCCAATAAACAAACACAATAATTTAATTTTAACTTTTTGTTTTAAATTATGTGACTTTCATGTAGGATTTAAGTTAGTTTGCCATCTATCAGACCAGTGTGGGCTTCCAAAAACTCTGGCTTGGTGAAGGGACAGGTTGGGACTGGCTTTCAAGCTGTAGAGTGGTCTTACAGAAAGATAACTCGAAAATTCTCAAATCATCTGCCAATACTTTCCTACAAGAAGCTCATTTCTTACAGGTTATGATGTTACTTCCCAAACTTGATTTCCTACTCCAACATACACCTCCAGCAAAAGCCTTCAGTTTCAGCTTAAGAATTTTCTTCTCAGCGAAACTTTACCTGATGTCTCTTCTTTCTCAGAAACAAAAGAAAGCATATGTCGTCTACTCCTCTTGCTAAACCTATTATACACTCGCATCAAAGACTTTACCACACCAAATTATAATTCCTTACCTTTATATCCATCTCCCCCTCCAAACTGTAAGGTCTTAAGGGCAGCATGTGCTCAGATATCTGGCATAAATTAGTTCTTTAATGAATATTTATTCATGGATTAAATTCTCTAGTTTTCACATTCTGAGTTTAGTTTTAAAAATATCTTTAACAATAAATTTCTACCAAATTGAATTTAACTTCTATGATATTTAAATGGGAAAAATTTTTTTAAAGCATTCTGTAGAATGAAATCTACCATAACCAGGGTAAGAGGGGCTAGCAGGAAACATTTTATTTGGTGTTATTAGTTTTGCCTTATTCTCATCAAAGCCATTTATTTTGGCTTCACAGTTGGAGAAGGCTCATTTCTGGATGTCAAAGAAATCAACTTCCATTAGGGACATGCAAATCAAAACTACAATGAAACACCATTTAATACTCATTAAGACAGCTATCACAAAAAAATCCCACAAAACAGAAAACAAGAAGTACTGGCAAAGATGTGGAGAAATTGGGACCCTTGTGCATTACTGGTGGGAGTGTAAAATGGTGCAGCAGCTGTGGAAAACAGTAGAGCAGTTTCTAAAATAATTAAACACAGAATTACCCTATGATCGAGCAATTCTACTTCTGGGTATATAAGTGAAAAGCCAGGACTTGAAGAGATGGATATTTGTACACCCATGTTCAGAGCAGCATTATTCACAATAGTAAAAAGGCGGAAGCAACCCAAATGTCCATCAACTGATGAATGAATAAACAAAATACAACGGAATATTAATCAGTCTTAAACAGGAAGAAAATTTTGACACATGCTGCAATATGGATGAACCTTGAGGACAGACATTATGTTAAAAGTAGTCAATCAAAAAACATAGCTTTTTCACAGCAGCTTCAAAGTTTAATACTTTAAAAATATGTCAACCACAAAGACACATCACAAAATTCTAACCAATAACAACATTAAAAAGTGTATTGAAGTAAAAAAAAAAAACAACAACATGCTGGGTGAATCCTATTTGATTATTTAGATAAGAATTGACACAAAAGGTAGAAAAAAGGTAGAAGAGATGCAATTGTCCTACTAATTTTATATGCTGGAAATCTGTTTTCAGGAATGCCTGAACCAATACACCACTACTAGATAAATAACTAACAGCAGCAGCAACAATAAAAACCAATAACCTTGTACTTCCTACCAGTCCCATTTTACACAATCTAGAAATCTTACCTTTCATCTTGCATAATTATAAACATTTTTAATGTTTCTCATAATACATAATACTCTTGCTCTTATACAGAATGAAAGTATATATATGCTGTTCCTATTCTCAGATAGGTTCAATGTAATATCAAGCATTTAAATTGGGCAAATCAACCAAAATAATACTATTACTGAAATACTGTTTCTGAATGAACACATAGTTTGCTCTATAGGCTTTTTCTTTTAACCTATTATTTTCTGATTTGTTGCTTAAGTATGTTTCCCTATTCTCATATAAAAAACTATATGTAATAGTTCTGTTATAGCTAAGAGATTATATACCTCAAAGTCAAAACTCCTTTTTGGGGAATGAGCCAAGGGAAGGAAGGCAGACTTCTAGGGAGCATTTCAGAAATAAAGTTGGTATTGATTTTCACAATAATTGGAGGATGCTACTGGGCATTTACTTATTGGGTGAGTGGGGCAGAGATATTAGACATTCTGCATTGGATTGTAGAGTTCTGCCAACAAAGAACTGTCCTGTGAGCCACACAACTTTCAAATGCCCTGCCTGAAATTCATATTGGTAAAAATCTCTTTGAAATAATCTGAACCCTCTATTTAAATATAAACACAAAATATCTTATATGAATTTATGAATTTTTCAGGAATGCAACTATCATGTAAACTGAAGAAAGATTATACTCTGCTTTGTCAGAACTTTTATAAAGAGTTGTTTACTGTGTTAGAAAATTGCATCACCAATGGAAATGTTATTTGAGTCACCAATACAATACACTTTTAGCAGTCTACATTAGCAGCCCTGGTATTCACAATGATTTTAGTATCTGATTATTTATTATGTCTAGTGTAGTCATGATTGAGCATTTATATACTGAAATAGGTATTATTTAATATAAATGCATTTCTTTATTTTAGGGTATTAATTGTCATATGAAGGAAAAATTAATGTTGATTTTTAAAAAATTATTTGTATAGGAAAGTTATTTAAATTTTCTTTCAGGATAAAAAAGGAAGAAGTATTTATAAAATATTTGATATACATAGGAGTCACTGTGTCTGACAAGGTTGAGAATCAACTACGTACTTGGAGGCCAAAATATATGTTATAAGTATTTACTATCTCTCAAGTTAAGAAGGTGCTGCTTATACTGTACGAGCAGCATAGCCAATATTTAATTTAAGAAACCACTATATAACAAATATTTCCAAGTACAGATTTAAACAGGATAATGTATTAGGTAAAAAAAATTCTCAACAATAACAATATAAAAAATGTATTGAAGTTAAAGAGTAGAGATGCTGGGTGATGCTACTTAGTCATTTAGACATGAAATAACACAAAAGGTAGAAAATAGCAGGGTAGAAAGAAATCTGTTTTCAAGAACCTGAGAAACATGCTTCAGAAGAAAGTAAAACATGTCTACATAGGGTTCAAAAAAAGACTCAGTAAATTCTAAACTACTACTATGAACATTACGCTTTAAGCAGACAAATGATTATTTAGCAACACTGGGTCAAACCAACATAATTCTGAAAATGTATTTTAAAAAACACAATAAGAATTTTTAGCGTATTTTCAGTTATTTCAGAAAGCAGCTCATTAACCCTATATAATTATTAAAATTATACTGCTGATCTGCAATTCTTGCCTTCTGGTATCACCCTGTATGCAATTAAAACAATTTACTCTCGCGACAAATCAAAGAATAATTACTTAATATTTACTATGTGCTTTGTAGTGTGCTAAGTACCACTGATGATAAAAGAAATATATAACTTAGTATATGCCACTTGGAGTTGATGAAATCTTAGTGATTTAGGCCTTATTTACCTTAGATATAATCTAATTTCCTATTTCCTCTCACATATTTAAGATCAACCCAGAATTATTTTCTGGTTTAAATGTGGAAGAACCAGTACAGATATCTAATATCCAGTAAGCTACTGGATATGCTTGTTTAGAGCTTAAACAAGAGAGCTGGACTTGAGATTGGAACCCAGCAAGCATAATGGTGATGGTTAAAGCCAAGGATATGTATGTGGTTGCCTATAACAGGTGTAGAGAGCAAGAAGAGAATAGGGTAAGAGATGAAATTCTCAAGGCAATCATTTAGGATACATATGGGAGAAAAGTAGAAAAATTATCAGAGTAGACGAACAAAAAAAGTGGGGTGGCAGAAACCCAGAAAGAAGTTCCAAAAAGGAATGATTTCATATGCTGCAAAGAAAGATGAGAACCGAAAACAAACAAACAAAAAAACAAACTACTGAGTTTAATACTTGGGAAATCATTGGTGGCTTTTGCCAACACAGTATGAATAAACTTAATGGGCTGAAGTCAAACTACAATGGATTGGTGAATGGGGTGGAAAGGAGGGTGGGGAAGTAGGGATAGTGCTAACTACTAGATAGAGTGAAGGATTTTTAGTGTAAGTGAATCATAGGCATATTTTTAGGTTAGAAATGAAGGATGTGATGAAGGAGAATATTAAAGTTTTGGGAAAGAAAAAATTACCAAAGGATCAAAAAAGAGGGAGAAAAAAGGAGCCAAAGGTTAAAGCATTAACTCTGGGAATGGATATGATCTCTCCTTATCTGAAGAAAATAGATTTTTTTTTTTTACTTAAACATGAAAAATGAAGAAAACTGAAACCATATACTATCACATTTTCTATTTTGGCAATAATTCTAAGAA
Source organism: Cheirogaleus major (assembly GCA_963574435.1). Classification (NCBI taxonomy): domain Eukaryota; kingdom Metazoa; phylum Chordata; class Mammalia; order Primates; family Cheirogaleidae; genus Cheirogaleus; species Cheirogaleus major. The sequence continues at coordinate 36,384 of CAUYPO010146403.1, read as the reverse complement.
ATACCTTTGTAGTAAGTTGATACAGTATGTGTTCAGTTACTCAGTGTGTGTTTACAAACTTCATATCTTCCTATGGCTTTCTGCTTACACTTGTACCTCTAATGGAGACTCAAACTTCCATCACAAATCAGATCGCCCTAATTAATCCTCCCTAATTAACTCTAAAATTCACATTCTTTTTTCCCATTGATAGATATTTCTTATACAATAAAAATAAAACATAATTAAGAAACTTAGAGACTATCTAATTGTTAATGGTCATCACACTGACTTCTTACAACCAAAGGCATTGGTTCTTGGAGTTGTGGATTTCCAAAATCAGTAAAACTTTTTTAAATTGGGAAATTGGGTGGGATATATCAGGTACAATGTACACTACTCTGGTGACAGGAACACTAAAAGCCCTGACTTCATTATATAGTCCATCCATGTAACAAAACCACTTGTATCCCTTAATATTTTGAAAAAAAAAAATTGGGAAATTGACAAAGGGTTACCAACTCTTTATTTTTCCAAGCAAGAATACTGAGAGAAAAGAAAGCAGGGAAAACAATCTAAGACTTAAGATAGTTCTCAACAGTCTAGGAAACTGTTACAGCTCAGAGTAGGCTAAGAACACATGTTGACTAAATGTAATGTGGTATCCCAGACGGGATTCTGAACCAGAAAAAGGACATTAGAGAAAAACTAATAAATTCAAATAAAGTATAAAGTTTAATTAATATGAATGTATCGGTATTAGTGTAACAAATGTAGCACAGTAATGTAAGATATTAACAATTAAGAGAAACTGGGTGGGAAAGGAGTGTACAGGACTTCTCTATACTATATTTGCAACTTTTCTGTTGATCTAAAACTATTCTAAAATAAAGTTTACATTTAAAAAGTTTAAAAAAACCACATTCCTCAAAAACAAGGACATCTATGAATTTATGCAATCACACGACACTGACACACTTTTTCTCATTTTGCCATAGACCACTGAAAGCTTTATCTCAATCTATAGGAAATATTACCATTAGGGAACCCATGGTCCAGGAGACTATAAATTAAAAAGACTGTTAAAAGCATACCTTATTACTTAAGAATTTTGACTTTCTCTTTCTCATAATAATTCCTAAGATGCTTCAACTTCCCCCTGACCTCCTCATAACCATTTTTTAAATTTTGCAAATATATGCTGGGAAAAAAGTTGATCAACATTGGCAGGTAAGCACTGCATCAATTTCCTTTAACTCTACATAAAGAGTTGGATGCACAAAGTCTGGGGGTCTCCTGCATATCTAAGTTAGAGGCCAGAGAACCTAGAAAGAGTGCAAGATATAGGAAAGAGAATGCTGGTATGTGACACATAACACTATCATTTAGACAGAGAAGGCAAACAACACAGATTAGTAGGGGAATGGATGGCTCATTCAACAAATAGCATTGGGACAAATAACTTTCCATATGGGAGAAAACAAATTTCCTTATTCCATGTATAAAAATCAATTCCAGGTATATTAAAGGCCCAAATGTTTAAAAACTAAATTTTAAAACAATTCGAAGAAAACACTAGAAAAACAGCTTTATGCTGGGGGGGTGGCTCACGCCTCTAATTCTAGCACTTTAGGAGGGTGAAGCAGGAGGATCACTTAAGGCCAGGAATTTGAGACCAGCCTGGGCAATACAGCAAGACCCTGTCTCTACAAAAAATTTAAAAATTAGCCAGGCATGGTGGCGCATCCCTGTAGTCCCAGCTGCAGGGAGCTGTGATTGTGCCACCGCACTTTAGCATGGCTGATAGAGTTAGAGAGCAAGACCCTATCTCTGGGAAAAAAAAAAGAAAAGAAAAAGGAAAGAAGTTTTATGATCCTAGTTTAGGAAAGGAATTCCTAAACATGTAATAAAAAGCAAAAATCACTTGCCTAATAAATTAACCTACAAACAAATTTAAAATTTCTGTGTGAAAAAAGACTATAAACAAAATTAAATACAAGGGACCCAGACTGGAAGAAGATATTTACAACACATACAACAAAGAATTAGCATCCAGTCTACAGCAGGAATAAGGAAAAGATAAACTACTCAACAAAAAAATGTGTAATATATGTATATGAATGAAATAGAAGATACCAGAATCTTACTAGCAATCAAGACAATGCAAATTAGAACAAAATGAGGTACTGTTTCACACCCATCAGACTGGTAAATTTTTTCAAGTCTAATACTACAAAGTGTTGACCAAGGTGTAAGGAAAGGGTAATTCTGATGTTTTGGAAAATAATTTGGCAATATCCAGTAACAGTTATTATATGCATACCTCATGACCCAATTCCACTTCAAAAAAAACACACAAACCTAAACAAGAATGGTCACTGAAACATTTTTTGTCACAGGAAAAAATTAGTAACAAATCAAATATCCATTAGAGAAAAGTCCCCTAGAAGACTGACAGAGGCAGGGATTGCTTCATTTGGGTAGTTCCAAAGCCTAGCAACACGTTATCAGTGAAGATGTTCAGAAAATGTTTGAATGAATAAATAAATGAGAAAGAAACAGTATTACCTAAAATGGGATGCAGTGGAGAAATAGCTTTTGTTAAATGGAAAACTAAAACAAAACAAAATCCCTGCCTTCATGAGATAGAGACAAACATGTAAATTACAGAGTATGTTAAACAGTGACAAGTGTTAGAGAAATAAAGCAGCGAAGGGGGGATAGGGAAGTATTGGGGAGGGTTGGAATGTTATACAGAATGGCCAGAAAAGGCCTCATTCATTAATAAGGCAGTATTTGAACAAAGAGTCAGAGGTAGTAAAGGAGCCAGCAAATATCTAGGGAAAGAACATTCAGGTAGAGGTAACAGCCTCAGAACAAAGATCTAAGATTAAAGTATGCCTGGGACTTCTAAATTGCAGGGAGGCCAGCGTGGATAAAGTAGAGTGAAGAGTGGTAGGGGGTAAGCAATGGATTGGGGGACGCTGGGGCGTGGGGAAAACAGATCAAGAAGCAACTGTGGCTTTTACTCTAAACAAGAAGGCAAGCCCTTGGAAGGTTGGAAGGTTTTAGGCAGAGGAATTACATGATTTAACCACTTTAATAAGATCCCTCTGGCTGCTATATTGAAAACAGACTGCAGGGACAGAAGGGGAGAAACACTGGGATGAACTAGGAAACATTTGCGAAAATCTAGGTAAGAGAGATTGGTGATTTTGTCTAGGGTGGTGGCAGAGGAAGGGTAAAGAAACGGTTCTGCATATATCATTTTAAGCAACAACAAAGAGGGGGACATGATTTGCTCCCCAAACACTTAAAACTGTACTTGTGTTATAAGCAAAGCTTTTTTAAAAAAATATATTATTTTTTTATCGACACAGAAAAATTGTACATAATTCTGGTATACAATACTGTATTTTGAAGCAAAGCATTTTTTTGATTCATGTGCCCTTTCATGATTTCATCTCTCCACAGATGTATCCACAGGAAAAAAGTAGTTGACTTTTAAAGAACTTTACTGCTTAAAATTTGAGATGTAAAGATAAAAAGAAGGGAATGCATAAACTGTACCAGAAATTATAGTTATACACATCAAACAAAAGGAGTTCTTTTCTTTTGGAGATAAATATAGAAATATTTATGGGTGGAATTATATAATGTCTGGGATTTGTTTCAAAATAACTGAAGGGAATGGGGATAGTGAGTGGGGGAAATAGATAAAACAAGATTGGTCATGTGCTGATAATTGCTGAAGTTGGGTAAAGGGTATATGAGATGGATCAACACCTAAGTGGACATATAGGAATAACATTTGTCAGGTGTCAGGCAGGTGGGAGGGGGGAGGAGTGGATGGGTATATACAAACATAATGATTGTGCAATGTTTGGGGGAGGGTCACGCTTGAAGCTCTGACTCGGGGTAGGGGGGGCATGGTCAATATACGTAACCTTAGCATTTGTATCCCCATAATATGCTGAAATAAAAAAAGAAAAAAAATCTGTGAACTTGCAAAAATAAAAAAATAAAAAGAATCAGGTCCTTGACTTTGATGCTTCATAAGGGTCCTAGATTGCCATGTAATTTAAAAATATGTGTGAGAAAAGCAGAGCTCAAAAGTAATATATAGGAGGATCTCGGGTGTATGCTGAGCCTCAAAGAAATTAATATAATGAACGGAAATTTGGATATTTTATCACAAAGATAGGTAGGTATAGCTCAGTGGTGATAATCTTTGATAATGTTAACTGTTTTATACATTTGTAAATTGGTTTGTGTTCTATTGTGAGCCAAAGAGAGTATGAAATCATAATAGAGGTAGAGGTTTGCGGTGGTACTCAGTGATTCTGAGGAATATCCATTGATGTTGATATAAATTTTATGGTTAAAAACGTGAAAATGATTTGAAAATTTTCTTGCTTGATTTCCCTACTGTCTTTGAAGTATTTTGGGGGGAGGTTCAATAAATCAAGGAGATATATAGATTATCTGGTGAAAATCTATTTGTTTCTCTAGGCCATTAAGCTGTTGGCAACATATTAATTCAATTATTTATGATTTCTTCTGATTAACTCATTTGTACTATCTGGAATATATGCTCAGTACTGTTCAATACCTTATTAAAGTTATATTATCTGCTCCTGAAAACCAGAGTTGGGTGCATAATTATTTCTTTCTTTAGTGTTTTGCAGATATAAATGGGCTCATTTCCAGTAATAAAAGATGATCCACTGCACAAGGCATTCTAGAAAGGAGTGCTCGTAATATCACATTTTAAATAATTGGAAAATGTATTTAAATATATTTTGCCTAAACTAAAGTGTGACATAAACCATCTGTGTATAATATAACATTGCATCTTTTTAAATTCTCTGGCTACAGATTATAGTGACTATTTTGTAAAAAATTACCAAATTATTCTAATAGGTCTATTCTTAAAATCACTAAAAAGTTTTGGTCTCTGTTTTTAATACTCAATATGTTAAATACAACTTGGGAGCAATATTTTGAAAAGTTTTTATATTATATTATATATAATAATTGTATATGCTACTTCACTCTGCTAGTATTACAAGCTAGAATATTTTAAATTAACCCTTTAATATATTCTCTTTCATCTCTTAGACAATCTGTCATCAAATTATGACATCTCTTCCTAGTTCTTTAGATTTGACCTTTCCTTTGATTCATATTGCTTAATTTATATCGGGAATAGATTATAAATATACTTAATATGCTTATTCCTTGTGCATAATAGCTGTAGATAATGTTGGGGCCCAGAACATGATATCCTGATACCCTGTATATGGCACCTTGGCAACTGAGAAAACTGCAGAAGCAAGAACGTCAACTCTGACCTTCTCTTACTTTTCTCCTCTGAAGTATAGTCATAAAGGAATTCTCTATCTACCTCACCTGAAAGTAGGTTCTAAGACCCTTATTCCAGAGGGGTCTTGCTCTATACAAGAAGGATAAGAAGAATTTGAATAAACAGGCCTTGGTTAAGTTCTGCTCCAGTTTATTACCATTAGGTCATACCCACTTTTGTCCAATCGTACTTCTACATGACTGTCCATTCTTCATCAAACCTAAGAATAAAAGGATACAGTTTTCTCTGGGTCTTTGGGTCTTCATTTCTGAAGGCTCTCATGCTAAATAAATTTGTTATGCTTTTCTCTTGTTAACCTGTCTTTTGTTACAAGAGTGTCATCCATGAACTTTGTGTTGGGTGAAGAAAAAATATTACTTTTTCTCCCCTACAATATTCAATACATGGTAGATGAATTACTCATCTGATTCTTCTTGGTCTCCCTATTCAGTCACTGAATCTCTGAGGAACTAGTGTAAGGACACAGATTTTCCATTTCTTTCAGGCTCTAAATATATTAGAATTATTTTTTTAAAAGATAAGTTCAACTAGAATATATCTATACATGGGAATATTTCTTATTTACACCCATCTGAAGACTAAGCTATACTTGGAGTTGATGTAGCATTGCATAAATATATAAATACATGTATTTGTCTAACATAAAGTAAGTCCTCAATAAATATTTGTTGAATGAGTGAATACTGTACTCAACATAAATGAGTTTAGACCATTTCCTGATAACTTCAAGGTACTCACTGGTATGCTAGGAGCTAGGATTTCCTCAGTAAAGATAGACCCCACCCTTTCCTTGACATAGCTTACTCTTATGGAACCACCATTAGTTAAACGTGGATTTAATTGTTTTAAAAACAGAGTTTCGTATAATATTTTGAGAAAGGCCACTTTTTAAAAAACAGATTATTAAACTCATGAACAAAGTTTTTAAAATTTTGGCATAACTTCATCAACAAATAAATTTTGAGGAACAAAACAAAAAGAAAGTGTGAACTTATATTTAAAAGAGTCTTAAGAGAACAATCAATGATTTGTAATGTATTGACATTATTAGCACATTGAATCAAGCACACAAAAGGTTAAAAAATATTGGGGGCATTTGAACATCATCTGGATTTTGGATAATATTAAAGAATTATTGTTCAATTTTCCTTTAGGTAGTGTAATGGTATTTTGGATATCTTTTAGGTCCTTATCTTTTAGAGTTATACATAAAATATTAACATATGAGATGATATGTCTGAGATCTTCTTTAAAATGCATGGGGAGTGAATGCTTGGCATAGAGGAAAACAAGATTTTTTTATGTGTTGATAGATTTTGAGCTGAGTAGAGTGTACATGCCTGTTTATAATTCTATTATCTCTACTTTTGTATATGTTTGAAAATTTCAATAAACAGGTTTTTAAAAAAAAATCACGTTAATAAAACTATATGAGGAACTTTGGAAATATTTGAGACAAAGTGGTCTTCCAGGAAAAAGGTGGCATAAAATAAAATGCTCTCATGTTTCCTAAGCAGTTTAACTGATATACCTCATTTAAATATCTTTACTATATATTGCTGATTTCCAGTTGGCTATGCCAATGTATTAGATGGTGGAATCATGACCTGTAGTTAGCCAAGAAATTTAAATATTACTGATTTTATTGACTATATACTCATAGATATAGCATTTAGTCAGACAAGTTATAGGACTCTGAAAACATAATAAACATGCTAAGTTCATTGTTTTATTAAATCTCTTCTGAAAATCTACCTTTTAGGTGATTTTGAGCGTGGACTGAATGCCATAGTGTCAAATGTTGATTTGGTCAAAGATGCTGTTTTTGACTGGATCAAGCAAAACATTTCCCAAAGTGCAGCAGCAGCACAATCTGTTATATTTGCAATAAGAAAAAATTGGCAAGGACTATAAAAGTTACTTAAGAAAGAACTTCACAAGGAGATGAAGTACAAATGGAAATGCCACAAAAAGTGGAATGTAGGGCAAATTTCTAAGGAGATCACAAAGAAATAGCAAAAGCTTGTAGGAGTTGGGTCAGAAAAGCTCAGCAGGAAACAGGATGCCACATCTAAGAAACATGAAAGGAAACAGAAAAAAAGAATTCTTTTACTATTTCAGGAACAAAAGAAAGCTAAATGGCACACTTTGCCCATTTAGTAGAGGGAGATGGAAATCTAATGGCTCATGATAGTAAAAATGTACATGTAATTGGTAATTTTTAAAAACTCCTCCTTAAAAAAAGATGAACCTAAAGTAGAATTGCTAGAGTATTGACTGGGAGGTAAAAAATTTAAGGCACAAGAAGAGAAAATATTCAAAAAGTTAATCTAACGTAATTTACTAATATAATCTTGTGATTTATATGCAAAGACACCTAAAGAATTAAAATATGATGGAATATTATGCAGTCAATAAAAATCATGTTTTCAAGAATACTTAGTGACAAGGGAAATTGTAACTGGCTCCATGAACCCCGGTATGTTTTTAAAAATCCTCTCTCTTAACTAACTACTTGACATTTTGAGTTGTTTCCCAGAAAAGATGGACTCAAACTCCTGGCCTCAATTGACCCTTCCGCCTTGACTTTCCAAAGTGCTGGGATTATAGGTCTGAGCCACCATACCTGGCCTGAAATTATGGATTTTTTTACTGGACAAAGGAATTGGGATTCTGAAGGCCCCAGGGTATACTTCCTGATCCCAGGACTCACCATTCTCCCCAACTTGCCCCCAATGCATGGAGCCCCTTGTAAAATATACTACAACGTCCCCCAAGGCACATGGCCCCTCCTTTACAAGCCTATGTTATCCCTTAGTAATGAATTTGAGTCAGCTTCTCCCATTCTCCCAGCAAGACATCTGTCATATTAAAAATTCCTTTCTTCCTTGGCAATTCTCATTGTCTCAATAATTGGATTTTTGTGTAACAAGTAACTGGACCTAGACTAAAACCCCCTTGTGGTTTTGACAAGATTGTTAACAATATAATATTAAGTGATAAATTCAGAATCATATTATTGTCTGGATGGGAATAATCATACTGTAGCTATTGCTGATATTATTGGTGATTTTTATTTTATTCATCTATTCATTTCTTGGATATTCAGCAATGGGAACTATGTACTTTTATAAAATCAGATATAACAATAAAAATATTACTCAAAGCACCAACTTTTCAACCTCCAAAAGTTGAATTTCTGCCAGCTCATTTAAATGACTCTTGTTAAGGTTGGCAATAATCACTGCTTTGATAAATCAAATGGATGCTTTTTGCTCTTATTTTCTGGCACTCTGCAGCATTTGACACTGTTGAACACTCCATGCTAAAATTCTCTGCTCCCTTGGCGAGGTTGTTATAGTTTAATCACACATCAGCTGACATCTGGGAGATTGCAATGGCTGGCTGTCTTTACTACAAGCCATCCTGGACATTACCACTGGGACAAACCTGACCACAGCACTCCATTGCTTTTGCCCCTTCAAAGATTTCTTAAGGACATAGGGTGAGTTCTCTAGAATTCTTTCAGCTGCAAATGACCCAGTAAAAAGAAAAAGACAGCTTTGGGTCCAGGGATTTAAATCATGTCCTCAGATCTCTCTTTCTTGCTTCCGTTCTCTCTCAGGTAGTTGTATCTCTTAGAAGTAGATGAGCTTCCTGTCATGGTCCGTTTGCAGGATGGAGGATGAACACAAAACACAAAGAAACACACAAAGAAAGACACAGACACACATAAAGACAGTACAAGACTGCAGTGTCGAACGCACCAGTCATTTTATTTTTATACCCTAAAAAATCAAAGTTACTTCCTTATACGTGACCACCCAGGCATTGCAGCAATGGCCATAAATTCCAGAACACGTAGCCTAAGGACACAGATGTGTCATGACTCAGGGTCTTAATGTGGTTGCTTAAGGTGATGGCCATAAGCCAGAGTTTGAGATAAGCACAGACAAACAATGCAGCCACAAAGGGAAACTTTCCGTTCCCATCTCTTTTTGGCCTGGCCCCCTGTGGCTGTGCCTGTCTTAGTTTGCTCCTCCTCGAGGAATCTTACCCATCATTGACTACCAGCCATCCCATGAGCTCAGGCAGTACCCATAAGGACAAGATGTTTATCAAGTGGCCTCCAGACCCCCAGGGCTGTGGGGCTGGGAAACATTTGCTCACGTGCAGAAGCTCAAACTCTTTGTTATGCCTTCAAGCAGCAACCCTGTTTGTTAGGTGAACCTAAGCCGGAATGTATGACTCTCACACCACTCTGGGCTGGGCACGTGCTCCTTCTCCTAAGGTTAATTCTTAAGCTACATAATCATATTGCAAGTCCTCAACACTTCCTCTCAGGGACAGGGATGAGAAGGTAGGGCCATAGGTAATCCCAGGCTTATGTCATCCTACCTAACAACCCTAAAGCCAAAAGAGATACACTCTCTCTCAGCATCCATATATAAAATATGAAGCAAAGTCTCTGGTCGAATAATATGACCACACCTTGTACTAATCACTAAGGCCAAGAGGATAGGCCTAGGTTACAAGTCCAATCTGAACAGAGAGGTATTATACTATGATTAGCAGCTTGATCAGGCCTACGGCATGCAGAAGGCCCAAGGGGAAGTTTTTCAAAGAAACGTAATACTCAGCCACAAAAAAACAATGGTGAAGTAACACCTCTTGTATTATCCTGGATGGACCTGGAGCCCATTCTCCTAAGTGAAGTATCACAAGAATGGAAAAACAAGCACCATATACTCTCACCATCAAATTGGTACTAATTGATCAACACTTATGTGCACATATGGAAGTAACGTTCATCGGGTGTTGGGCAGGTGGGAGGGGGGAAGGAGGATGGGTATATTCACACCTAATGGGTGTGGTGCACAGTGTCTGGGGGATGGGCATGCTTGTAGCTCTGACTCAGGCGGTGCAAAGGCAATAAATGTAACCTAAACGTTTGTATCCTCATAATATTCTGAAATTTAAAAAAAGGGGGGGGAAATAAAGAAAAGCAGGGACACTGTTAATAAGGGAAAGGGTTATGGAATATTGGGAAGATGAAAAAATGAACATACCTTATACAACATAATAGTCAATCTCCTTAGCCTAGCACTCTGGATTTTCTTGGATTGATTTCTGCCTGTTTCTAGCCTCATCTTTTGCCATTCACTCCCAAGAACTTTATACTCTAACCATGCTGAACTCTTGGATCTTTTCTGAACGGGCTATGCTAGGCAGAAGAGTGGCAGCCAAAGATGTCCATGCCCTAATCATTGGAACCTATGACTATGTTGCCTTATAAGACAAAAGGTACGCTAAAGATGTGATTAAGGTTAAGGACCTTGAGAAGGGAAGATTATTCTGGATTATTTAGGTGGGCCCAATCTAATCATATGAGTCCTGAAAAGCAGACTACCTTTTCCAGATTCAGAGAACCAGAGAGGTAGCAGTGTGAAGGGTTGGACCCACATTGCTAGGTTTGAAGATGGAGGAAGGGGACCACAAATCAAGGAACAAGGGTGGCCTCTAGAAGCTGGAAAAGGGAAGGTAATGGATTTTCCCCTAGAGCCTACAGAAAGTAACGCAATCCTACTGATATTTTGGTTTTAGCTCAGTGAGATATGAGCCTGACTTTGGACCTGTTATAGAACTGAAAGGTAATAAATTTGCATTGTTTAAGCCACCAACTCTATAATAATTTGTTACAGCAATTGAAAAAATAATATATAGGCCATGCCACATCATACTTGTTTTGATTTTGTACATTCTGGTTATTTCATGTAAAATGTCTTCTCTGCTGACCCAACCCACCCAATCCCAGTGTGCTTGGTGAGCTCCTTACCCTAACTAAGGTGTCATAACTCAGGTGTCACCCCTGTCTCTAAAGCCTTCCTTAGTATCACCCCCTAGGAAGATGTGAGTACTTCTTTCTTATGCCACACAGCACTCTACACATTCTTCTGCTATTGTATTTAAAATGTTGTATGGAAATTGTCTCAGACTATAAATTTATTTTAGATCAGGAACTATATCATATTTCTCAATAAATATTATAGGTAAAGCAAAGTTGGACACATAGTAAATTTTAATAACTGTGAATGCATGAAAAGTCATTGTACTGGTTATTCACTTTGAAATTTACATACGAATGAGAAAAGTTGAAAACAGGAAAACATTTTAAAAGGAGAAAATGAATAGAGCACTATAGACTTAACTTCTACTGCCACAAGAATGTTGGAAATTAATGAGTAATAGGTCAATTTTCAAATACATTAAAGATAGCATGTACATTTTTATTATGAGAAAATCTTGTCTAAATTACTTAATATAATCTCCTCCTATGTCAGTGACTGAACTGGTAAATTTAGTGGTAAGAAATTGGTTGAAATCAATCTTTCTTGATGTGGCAAGGCTTTGGACTGAATCCTATACATCAATGAACTTGGAAAGCATGGTCTTTTCTCTAATGGCATTAATTAATAATATCTAGTATTCTCACCTAGAATCTGGCCAATATATTTATGTACAGCCAGACTGCAAGATGGCTCCCAAATGATTCTCATCTCCTGATATTCAGTCCCTGGTGTAGTTCCCTCCTATACTGAATAGGACTAACTTGTGGGACCAAGAAGATTTTGCAAAAGTGGCAATGTATGATTTCTGAGAGTAGGTCGTTAATGACATTGCTGATTCCACCTCAATCTTTTGAATTGCTTGTTCTGGTTGAAGATAGCTGCCATGTTGTGAGGATACTCAAGCAGTCCTGTGGAAAGACTCATTAGAGAAGAACTGAGGTCCTCTGGCAACAACTAGCACCAAATTGCCAGCTGTTTAAGTGAGCCACTTTGGAAGCAGAGCCCCTGACCCCAAACTTTCAGATGACTAGAACCCTGGCCAATTTTTTTACTGCAACCTCACAAGAGACCTTGAACAATAATTATTCAGTTGAGCCACTCTTAAATTTCTGACCCAAAGAAACTGTGAGAGATAAATAAAAGTCTATTACAGTTTGAAACCATTATGTTTTGGGACAATTCGCTATGCAACAATAGATAACTAGTATACTTCCTATAGAATAAAATGAAAAGACAAAAGTCACTATAAAGCACTTCCTGTGTTGTTAGCTGTGGATTAAAGAAAACTTATTATCCTTTCACTATCAGTCTTCGCCTTCCAAACCATTAAACTAGAGAGTCTTAGAAAGAACATAACTTCAGGGCACCTTGCTTCTCAGATTTTATACTAAAAACAAAATAAAGTTCCAGTCTTGTTAATTCACTGCCAGCTCTGAGTGATCACTTATGTTTCCTTCTCCCTCCTCCTCTATTCTTTTCTACCATTGGTCCATCTGAAGTTGGATGGTGAGATTCCTAATGAGACCCTAGAAAATGAAAAGACATGACACACTGTAACTCTTCCCATTATAAAGTTCAGGAAAGAAATATAACTTTTGAGCTTCTTTATCTGGGGGGGGGAGGGGGGGAAGAGGGAGAAGGAAGAAAGCTACCTGCCATCTTTTAGCTCTGATATTCCTGTGGCTCATATTTTTCCTATTTTAGAGAGTCTGTGGATGGACACCACATACTCATTGTGTTAGGTTCGCTGCTGTCTCTGTGTGACCATCACAGAATCAAGGTCTTGACTTCATTTCATCAAAAGCATCAGAGAGGATGTCTGGGGCAGGGAGAAGAGAAAGGGTGGGAAGAAGAGAGTGATGAGAGGGCAAAAGAGGAATAGGAAGGGCCTAATTGTGTGGAAACAGAAAGCAATGGTCTGGTTCAGGCTCAGGCCAGAATAGCCCCTAGGCTGCTGAGTTAACACAGACACACTCCGGTTAATGCCCTTAAGAAGGTGAATTAAATGAAACATTTCAGTTCTAAAGAAAGTGGTGTCTGCAAAAGGGCAAGATGGGCACAAATAGAAGAAAAAAGCTTGCATTCTAGTTTTAACTCTGAGACGGTAACACATTACAATTGAAATGCATCCTGTTCATAAGGTAAATTTCAAATCAGATAAAATATTTATGATTCTGATAAGCCTTTTCACATGACTCTATAAATACCTAGCCTAAAGCTTACTGCCATCATTGTTCACAAGCCAATTAGAGCATTTTTGCAGCCTTGCTATAAACCTGATTCTATTTAGATAGAATGGCTAGATGATTGTCTTTAGTATCCTGAAATTTAATAGTAGAGCTATATAGCACATTCTAGACTTTCTAAGCAGGCATAGCAAAATGGTTTCAAATTATATATATATTTTTGTCATTGTATGACTGCTAGCATGTCCTGAGTAGTTAAATTTTATAAGTATCTATTTATTGGGCTACAAAAATAATTTTATTCCCCATTGCTCTATGCAGAGGTGGGGAAGCTAGTGACTTCTGCAGGGGTGGTATGAAGAGTTAATGGGGTGTAGTCAAAGCCTAGTGTTATTCTTCTCAGCTTGTCTAAATTCAGGAAAGTCACTGGAGAATAAAAAAGGAACAATCTTATTACAATAGGGTGAAGATTCTGGGAAGTTCTTAGAAGTAGGTAATAAATGTAAGCTCCACAAAGGAAGAAATCCTTGTTATTTTTCTTTCCTTGCACTCAACAAGCATTTCTTGACTGTATGAAGGTGCTAGGGGATATTCAGAAGTAAATACAGTCAATTGAAGAAATTGCAATGGTGGAAGTCAGGATTCTCAGCTGCTCAAGGTATTGCTACTTGGCTCCTGTTCTGGGTTGGATTTGGAATTTTGTAGCAACAGAAGACTTAATAGTCATTATCTCCAGATTGGGGTTTTAATCTGGGAGCTATGGACTCCCAGAAGGAATATGGAAGGTAGTTAGTGAAGCTCCCAAATGATATGCAAAATTTTATACACAATCATATATTTTTCTGAGATTTTTTAGTTTTTATCAGATTCTCAAAAGATTCTGTGCCCCATAAAAAGTTAAGATGTACTGCTTAACAAAGAAATTTAGAAGGGGACTGCCTCTCCACAAACTACCATTAGAGAAGACAGCTGAAATGAAGTGGAGCCACAGGGCTACCTGGAAGAAGCATGTTGCAGACAGTGGGAACAGCAGGGTCATGGTTCTGACATGGCAATGACCTTGGTGTGTCTGAAGAGCAATCAGGAGGCCTTTGTCACGTAGCAGAGCAAGGGGAGAGAGAGTGGCATGAAATAAGTAGAAGAGGCAGCTGGGAGCCAGGTCACACAGGGTCTTGAAGGTCATTGTAAGAATTCTGGGTTTTATTATGAATGATAGGAAGATGTTATTGATTAAAGAATGTAGTCAGGGTACCAGAATAAATATTCACAGTCCATGAGAGCGACAGGCTTTCTTTGAAAAACATTATTTCCTGAGTAGAAAAAACTCTAGAAACTGAAGATACAGTCAAGTATCCCATGAGCACTGAATAAATACTCTCAACTCACTAGTAGGTGGATGTGTTTGAAAATGATTAATAAGGAACATACGGTCTTATTATTTAACCTATCATGATGGGTATTGATTTAGTTCTGTAAAGAAAGCTTCTTGTTCCTGGAGAAGTTGAATAAATTTATTATAATTCTCAGAAACCTAGTCCTTAAACAGGGAGTTATTTTTGTGTAATGCTAACATGCTTCTGTCTTCACTTAGGTGATATTTCAGGTGTGCAGAGAATTTGCATGATAAATTTTACATGTATATATCCCCTCTCTCCTTTGCTGCAAAGGAAGCTAAGTAACAAACATAATTTCTTAGCAAAGATTTTGACCAAAGAAATACATATTTACAATAATCAAACCACATGAGATCTGTGGTAAGAGGAGGATAATAGGAAGGTTTAATCTACAGTTTATGCCAAAAATTTTATCTAGAGGAAATAACTGTTCTGGTTATTTCGAACTACACAATAATAGGTTTATTAAGAGCTATTATGTAAAATAAACACAACCAAGTGGTATAGGAATGTTGTATTAATAGAATTTGGACCTCGTTCATTCATTCATATCAACTAACATCTATCATATATGTACCAGGTACCAGGTTCTGTGCTAGGAGCCAAAAATAAAAGCAAAAATTTTAAATCAGCTACAAATAATTCACAGTCTTTAAGAACTCCACAGAGTAACAGTAGTATCCAATTCTAAATAAAAATAGAGTCACACATTTCTCCACAGTTATGACAACAGGCAATAGACGGTTCATCTCCAGCTTCTCCTTGGACTTACTCTTCTCCCTTTCTTCTATGACTTTGCTTGTGATCAATAGCACTGTTAGTATAACTGGATACTTCAGCTGATAATCTAACTGAACAAATGCATAATTCTCAGGGTCACTTTAGATGATTGTCTTCAGCCCCCTTCTATTCATCCTCTGAGGTGTAGAGCTCACTCCGGTGATTCACCATCCATAATCCCTTTGTGGCTCTTTGGATGTTTGTACACACTGGCTACTCCATGGAAAGCCCTATCTCTCTGTTAAAAGAGGAGGTATATGTGACTGAAATGATGCTTAGTTCTCACTTCAGTACTTGGACATCAGGCAGTTAGCTCACTCTTGCTATTGTCATTTGGAAGCATTCCATTCTGTACTGAACACTTATTTGGACAAAGTTCTCATCTTGCTAACACATTGTTAGACTAAAATAGTAATGGAAAAGTAATCATCTCTCCAGCCCACAGACAGCTCTCATACCACTAAATGTCTGTAGTATTGATATGACTTTTAAAAAAATACATTTTTTTTGTTTATCTACAACAAACAACCCCAAACTTATAGCATTAAAACAACAAACATCTTATTTCCTCATGATATTGCAATACAGGCTAGGCTCAGCTGAGCAGTTCTTCTGTCAGTCTTGCCTGAGGTCACTGGTGTGGTTGTATTCAGCTGGTGGTGCCATTGGAGGAGCCGGGACATCTGTACTTCCCTCTCCATTCATGTAGTCTCAGGCTTCTCCCTCTCCATGGGTCCTATATCTCTCCATGTTGTCTTTTGGCAGGTTGGATGGACGTCTTTACATAGAACCTCAGAGCTCTCAAGAGTCTTGGACTTGTTAAGGCTTAGTCCCAGAACTAAGACACATAACTTCCTCAGGTTTTATACGTGAAAGTGAGTCATGGAACCAGGGTGGAGACAAGTCCAGGAGAGGGAACCACACAGGGATGTGAATACTCACATGGAAGCATGGTTCAGTGGAGGCCTCTAATGTAACAACTATAGCTACCTTGAATAGAATAATCTGTAAACCTACGTTATACATTTAGGTTGACAAAGAACTTCAGGAGGGCAGGGGTGAGCTCCTTAGCAAGGGGAAGGGTCCTGACTGTTTTGCAGTCATGGTTTCAACAACACTTCATTTCTGGAAGTCACTTTACCTTTAATTATCCTGATCCCTTTGTCTGGGACAGCTTTTTCCCACTTTTTGACATCAGGTGATGTCTTTCCTCTAAAAAGTTGCAGCTCAGGCTTTACCTCTTGCAGGAAGCCTTAAGGGCTTCATGCTCTCAGGTTCTGTTAAGTCCTTACTTCTGAATTTCTAGAATATATCTTATGCTCATCTCTGTCACAGAACTTACCGTATTGTATTTAAATGTCTGGGCATTTGTTTTATGAGTTTGTTTCCTCAGCTAGACTGTTTACAACCTGAAGACAGGGGCTGAGTCTTATCAGTGTAGCCCTGTCATTCTGTAAGTATTCAGTCATAAGATGTTAAAAAGGAACTGGAAAAGTAGTAGTGTATCTTGTATAATCTAATGTCGCCCCACATCCAGAATAATGCAATACATACATACATTAGTGGCTCAATAAATATTGGATGGTTGTTTGAATGCATAAATCTATTTTTCTTAGTCACTACATAAGAGATACAAACTTGTATTTCAGTGGCCTGGTGAGTTTTCAGCAAGCTTCATAAACATTTCAATTCCTAACTATGAAAGAAGCGAAATGCCTTGGGCATGACTTTTCAAGTAATATCAATGTTTAACAGCATAAACCTTTCAGGCAGGGGCATGTAGCTAAAAATAAATCCATATCCTTCTGAAAACACTGGCTAAAATTCAGAAGGAATGTATTCATGCTACCAAACACAAGACTGTTCTCTTGCTTCTATGAAACAGAACAGAACCTGTGGGAAACCAAATTACTTTTCTAAGTGTGACAAATCCAAACTGCTACAGAGGAAGAGATAACATAAATTAATGGGTCTTGGAGGCAAATACCAGGAGTTATTTTGAGGTGAGTGAAATCTAGCCTCCATTCTAAAACCACATTGTGTTCCCATAGATCAAGTTCTTAGTTTTATGCTTTTTGGAAAATAACATATGCATAATGATTCTGGCCAACTGAAAGCCCTAAATAAATGTGATAGCAATAGGGTCCCACTCAAGCACATGCCTGTATTGACTGGGCTTTCTTCCTTTTAGGTACTTATTGATGAGCTTTGTGTCTGTATGTGACAATTCTTCCCTAAAACCTAAATGTAAAGATGCTACAAGGGCTTGGATTACCAGGTGACTCACAGTGCTTGAATTTGATATGTTGTTGTTAAGGCAATAAAACATCCAGCTACCATCTTTTCCCTGTGTTCATGAGTTGTTGTTCAAAGATAAACAACAAGTGGCAAGAACTCTTGTTAGGAGGCAGAAGAGTTGGATGCCATGCAACTATGGCTTTGCCACTTCTTACCTATGTGACTCTAGGCAAATCACCTGACTGCTATAGATTTATAAGATTCCTCACTGATAAAATATCACTGGAGAGAGAAATAAAACCTCTTTTTAGATGTCTGCTGTGTGTTTGCTTCTAAGAATATTTGATTTTATACAATCCATGGCTCTAGTACCTTACTGAGCTGAGGACTCACTTCAGAACTTTATTATTTGATATCATGCTCACAACCTGAGTTATTAATATTAGGAAAATCTGACTGCTACCTTCGGCTAGATGTAGCCCAGCCCTTCAATCTTGACTCCTGAAGTAATGATGTACAAAAAACTGAATTAGGAGTCAAGAGGACATAGGCTATTTGCTTAAATTAGCTGGCTTTCAGTTTCGTCGTCTATCAAATAAAGGGGTTGGGCTTGATCCAAAGTCCTTCCAGGTATAACACTTTCTCATTTGAGTCTTAAGGCCATACTTTATGAAATGAGTAATTGAAGCCCTGAGAGACTGTGTGTGATGTGCTTGAGGCTATATAGCTGGTAGGCAGAGAACCTTCTAATAGGCAGAGAACAACCTCGAAATGTTAGATCCTGCTCGTGTCAGGGGATCCATCAACTTCTGGGTCCCCCAGTATCATCTGGGGCCCTCAGGACTTTGAAGGACCAGTTAAGTAGTTGATATGTCTGTAATTCTAGTTTCTATTATAAATTGCTCTTATTTCTGGAAATTTATCCAACAAAAAAAATAAAATAAAACCACAAGTATTAATGTTAATTTAATATTTACTACCTGCCAGACACTTTAAGTAAGTGTACTATGTATATTATTTCTTTGAATCCTCCCATGAATCCTATGAAGCAGGTGATTGCTATCTCCATTTTATAGATGAAGACTGGAAAAATTAAATAGTTTGCCAGGTTCACTTCACTAGTAGCAGTAGTGGCAAAGTTGTAGCCATGTCCTTCTGATATTGCCTCCTATGAGTAGTCAAAGTTTAAAATTCTAATTTTCCATATTTTTTCTCCTTTCATACGGAGCATCATCAAAAAGTGAAGTCCTGTTGCTTTGAATCCCTAAAGCCCCATTAGGTGTAACCCATGGGAATTTGTCACACTGCCTTTTATCATTGTTATTGGGGTACACATCATTTTCCTAAAGTAAGCCTTAATCTTCTTGAGGATAGTAAAGTTCTCTCACATTCTTTCTGCTCTTAAAGATTCTTTGCACACAGCCCTTAGAAATATTTGTGGTTGAAGGTTTCCCCTTTTGGATTAAGTTTACCTTAAAGGGGAAACATTATCTTATTTTAATCAGTGTTAAACAAAATTTATAGGAGGCCATTAGTTTGGACTGAACGCCTGCTCTAGGCCCAACAGATGAAACCAATATGTAGTCACTCATGCTAAAGTTCCACATCACTAATTCGAAATGAAGCTGTTTATCTGACCTTCCAAGAAACCAGGAAAGTGAGAGATTAATAGCCAAATCCCCAAACAAGCCAGTCCCCGCTGGCATGATAAGGAAGTCTCCTCTGCTTTAAGCTTTACTAGGAAAATAACTTTGAAACAAACTTGTTTTCTGTTCCTGCTTTACTCAGACCTCTTGTGTGCATAAAACCAACCTCCTCTTGCTCAGCTCATCAGAACACTCATTCTGTTTCATAGAATGAGGTGTTGCCTGATTCTAGAATTGCAAATGAAAGCCAATTAAGACCTTTAAACTAATTTTTATTTGTAATTTTGTCTTTTGACAGTTCTGGCAACCAAGAAAAGGACCCAAATGACACTGCTGGCAAAACCCAAGATCCCTTGAGGAATGCAGGAGAGGCACCACTCACTTCCTTTGAGGTCTCCTGTCTTTGTTACAAAGCTCCAGGGATTATAAGTCCGCCTCAGGTTGGACTCTGCTGTTTTTACACTGAGCCCACCTATCTTATTAGTTTTCCAGTTAGGAGCAGTCTGTTCTGTGAGAGAGCATTTGACATTGGGGTGGGTGCCATGGGCTTGTTTGGGATGTGAGAGGGCACTTGACCTTGGAGTTTGTGGTGGCTGATGAGTCAGTGGCAAGAGCCGCAGTTTTAAAGGTAACTAACAGCAGGTACAGTAAGTGGTTATTACTGCAGAGGGTGAGAATTCTGGCTTTCAGAATTCATAGGTATTTGGGTTTCATCTCCACCTTTTTTTTTTCTTTTTGAGGGCTTAGGTAAGGGATGCCTCAGATATCTGACTGAATCAGACAGAAGCTGGAAAATCATTGGCTACGTTGGTCAAGGGTATCTAGAGCCAAAGCCACCACTTGACTAGTGGGCATGGTTTGGGCACATCAGAGCTGTTAGAGGGACTCACCTCCAAAATAGCACTACCATGAAAGGACAAGCTGGACAAAACATGGGGTAGCACCCACCAGCCTCAAGAAAATGTCCACACACAAAGGTACAATATGAAAGCAATACAGGACCCAACCTTGTGGCATTTCCCTCTTAGGCTTTTATCTCAGTTCTGAGAGACCCAAGATTCAATGCAAAAACACAATCCTTAATTTTGAAAGAAGTATTCCACCTTCCAGCTAGAACTGCTTTTTACATGTGTAAGTGTCAGGCTCCGGAAGCTGCAAATTCTTACAAAAGTGGCAAAATCTTACTGAAGATAATCTAGAATTATGATGGCCATTATATAGAAGATTCCAGAATAACAACACTGCACTTTAAGAAGTGCATTTTAAAATGAGGGCTCACGAATTAGGCCAACCCAAGGATATCTACTGATGTGCAGAAGCTTCTAAAAAGATTTCCAAAAAAATTTATGGTCTCTTTTTAAAGGCTCTTTTACAAAGGCAAGTGAAAAGCTTAACAACTAATTGATAAGAAAAATTGAATCTGCTAAAGTATTTATAAAGGTTAGGCCTTCAGGTTAAGCAGGTTTGCTTCTTTTTCAGAGCTATCCATACTGAATCCAGGCATAGAGAATGTTTTCTTTGCCCTATTTGTTAATGGGCTTGGTAATTAAGTTAAGAAACAAGCTAAATTAAAAAGACCATCTATTGAATTAAATCAGTCTCTAAAAGACATCTTTCTGGTATTTAGCAGGCTATTTTGAAACATTTTGTAAAAAATAATAATATCTATAAAGGAAAATCACTAGAAATTCTTATAAGGGGAGAGAACATTGATCTAAATAAGTCTCATCTTTGACCATTTTGTCTTAACTGGGCTTCCTCCCTACACTTGTCTTTATCTAGGATAAATGGGCTCTTAGGAGAATAAATGATGGTTTGTGCCAAGGTCTGGCTGGATGTGGTGAATCTCCTCGCTTGTGTTAAAAGTAAATCTTTTCTGGTTGCTGGACTCCCTGGTGAGGATTGATAAAAATTGAATTCCTTTGGGAGAACCCATCTTTAGCAAGATGA
Organism: Cheirogaleus major; assembly: GCA_963574435.1. Classification (NCBI taxonomy): domain Eukaryota; kingdom Metazoa; phylum Chordata; class Mammalia; order Primates; family Cheirogaleidae; genus Cheirogaleus; species Cheirogaleus major. Next base: position 14,976 of record CAUYPO010146403.1, on the reverse strand, counting down.
GAGATATTCAGAAAGCCCCGTATTATTTTTCAAGTACCTTTAGCTTGAAGTAATCAATATGCCAAGATGACATATTTTGGGGTGCTACTTCCTGAACTGCTTCAATAGCTAGTTTTAAGAAGCAATTTAAATATTATTGTTAAGAATTGGTAAATTAGGTAAATATAAATTGTATAAAAGTCTATACTTGAATTTGTCATAGTTTCAAAACTCTTTTCAATAACTTTCAATCTTAAAGTCATGTTAAATTAAATTAATAGATATTTATGAAACATCTGAATCACTTCTATATAAGTTAAAATACTAAAACATTAATTGCTAAATGTAAGTTTAAAGTATATATACTTTGACATATTGTTTTTATGCATAATAATATAGAGAAACTAAATATATTTGGGTCTGCTAGTAAACATGAAAAAATTGTTCTATGAGGAAGCACATATTTCTAGAAACTATAAAATGTATATTCATAAAATGTTGGTACATACATGACAGGTAGTTAAAAATTGCCTACTTCCTAGTTTTTCCCTAGAAGCTAAGGTTACTAAGGTTAAAATTCTAATTAGTATGTTGTAACTAAAATTAGAAATAATAAGGAAAACACTATGTATATGAGGAAAATAAGACATAGTCTTGGTAAGTGAAGCTATGAGGTATGGAAGATGTGTTTTCGTTAAGGGAAAAATAGAGTAATTTTTGTCCTGAGTAGAATGAATGATTGTTCTGAAATAAAAAAGAAGAAAAGTATAGGGGAAAAAAAATGGACAAAAAAGTCGTAGAAAGTTTGTAGAAGATGAATCTTGTGAAAGGAATATTATGGGTGATCATAAATTTTATGGCTAAACTTAGAAGAAAGTTATTTATAAGTTTTTCTAAACATTGAGCATTAATAGCAAAAGTACACTGATGCAAAACTAGAATTTTGTCCTTCATGTGAAAACAACAAAGTTTTTTGGATCATTGATCTGTTCTTAACAGGAAATAGTAAAAGGTTTTTCTTTATCTTTTAAATAATTGAACCAGAAAACAAAGATTCTGTGCCTTATGAATATGATTTCCTATGCTTCATGTTGTCTTATATTAAGTCTTTGTTTACCTAGGAAAACTGAGTCCTTTCTATTAAAGAGCTAAGGCTGTAACTTCCTTTCTTTCTTTTTTTCTTTTTGAGAGAGAGTCTTATTCTGTCACCCCAGGTAGAGTACAGTGGCTTCATTGTAACTCACTGCAAGCTCAAACTCCTGGGCTCAATCAATTCTCCTGCCTCAGCCTCCTGAGTATCTGGGACTACAGGTGCATGCCATGATGCCCCGCTAATTTTTCTATTTTTAGTAGAGATGAGGTTTTGCTCTTGCTCAGGCTGGTCTTGAACTCCTGAGCTCAAGCAGTCCTCCCACCTCAGCCTCCCAGAGTGCTAGGATTACAGACATGAGCAGGCCCTATGTAACTTTCTGTACTTGGCTTTTAAAGTCTTTTAATTATGACTCTGGTTAAATAAATGACTATTACTTCACAGTGACTTATGATCCTATTTTAATCAAGCGTTTTAAACTTTCTGACATTTTTTACAAACTTCTTAAAATAAACTAAATTAAATCTTTTTGACCTTAAACTAACTTTAGGATTTTTTAGTTGATCCCCTAGAAAATCTTATAGAATGTATTTCTTACCTTGTGAAGAGTGATATTAAACTAGTTATGCTTACTTAATATGTTAGATTATATAGGAAGCATTGTCAAGTAATAAGTGATGCTACACTTTTATTAAGTTATATTTACAGGTATATTATTGATTATATCAATATTATATGACTTATAGTGTTCCAAAATTATATGAAATTCCTAGAAATTTGTTTTGTTATCAGTAATAATTCTGGTTATTATGCTAAAATATTGTATGCAACAGAAATAAACAAATTTTCTTATGAGGTGCATAATTACCATAATAAACCCACATCAGATCTTTAACCATGGCCATTTAAGTCCTGTTGTCCATAGTAAATTGCTTTATTCTGATGCTTTTCTGAAAGCTTTTTGCAAGGAATTATAATCCTAAAATGTTGTATCTTTAAGGAGATTCATGGAAAAACTCTGAAAATGCATGTGGTATGAAAAGATCATACCATTGGACTGGGTAAGAATTTCCGGAATGCTAATGAAGAAACTGAGGTGTTCATAAAACTGTTAACCAGGATCAAACAGAATAAAAATTAATGACATGAGACTGAATGAACTGATAAAGAAGAATTGTGGGGTTTTATAACTTTTTTTTATTTGTAACACTGCTGGTTCTTTTAATGCTTTGTTTTTCAGATTTAAGGAAACTTTTTTCTTTTAAGCCATCTATGGCTTACAACCATTTGGTAAAATATACTTTTGTGAACAAAAATTGAAACTTTTACTTTTTCCTCCCTACCTGATCCCTCCAGGATTCAGAAACTATTCATGAGTTTCTTATTTTTATGGCAATATAGTTTTTTTCATAAGTTCAATAAGAATCTACTCACTCTATTACAGGATACAATTGGAAATATTGGTTATATTACCAAGGCTTTGACTGGGATGTCATGTTTGAGGAAGTATGTAGAATGAGTCTATAGGTACTGCAGATGAAGTCTGAAGTCTGCCTTGGCTTTGAGAGGTTTCTTTAAAAAATCCAATCTACAATTCCTTATAAAAAATTCCAGGAAAACAAACTTAAGAAGAGCCTATGTGGTCAGTCACTATTCTTGCTGCACTTGTGTAAATAATCAGGCCAAGTTTGATGAAATTAATTAGTCTTACTCTGATGAGGGTGACTATACAGAGAAAAATTGTTTCAGAAGAAAAATTATAGTACACTTGTTATTAGATTGTAGCCCTGTTCAGTATTTTTGAGTTTTTACTATTTACCTATAAACTGGACTAGATCCTGAATTCTAGTTTCCTCCAAAATCTGGCTACATTGCTGCAACTAAAAACAGTAACTACTCTATTTCTGAAGCCCTATAAGCTTAAACTGGACAACTCAATGCAAATTTCAAGAGACACATCTCATGCTTGATGTGTGGGCTGCACAGAGAGTTCACCAAAATGCCTGATGACATAACCAGAGACATTCAAACTACAAACCAGGATGAGAAGTTGATGACTTCATGCTCTGGACAGCTTTTCCCAAGATGTTGAAACAAGACTTCCTACCATAATTAGACTTACCTCTCAGTTTTTCCTTGCTTATGCCTACCATTTTTTGCTTTGCAGGATAATGCTGTAGTAATTTTACAATCAGTAACTTCTTCAAGTAACTTGCTGAAGTTAAGTCAGATATGTTATGCCAAACTCAGATCTTTAAATGACCCAAGAGATCCTTTAATCCACCCAGCTGGTAATTTTAGCAACATCCCTAATATAACTGCTATCCAAATTGCAGTATCAGTCCCTTTTATAGAGTAAGACTTCTAGACCCACTTGTTCTCACTCCCTGCTTTAATTTAACCCAGTTGTGGGATACTGGATCTCCTACTAGCTGAATAGAGGGAGAAAAGCCTGTGCAGTTGCTGACACTTCTTGTTGCACATGGACAAATGTATCAAGTATTGTAGAGACTCAGTTGCAAAAAATTAACAAATAGGCTACTTGGTTAAAATAGGTAGATCTCTCATCTGGCTCATTCTTTGATTTCTTCAATTTTAGTTGGTATGGTTCATTGGGACCCTGGCTAAGGAGCATACTCCAAATTCTCAGCATTATCCTCCCTATAGTCACAACAGTAGTCTCCTTGGTATGCTGCATTGTCTCAGAAGTTTTGAATATTTGTAAGCAGCCATCTGTCAGACTTCAAATGGTCTTTCCTCAGATGGAATGACAACAACTCAAAGAAATGTGTGATCATGAGGACACCGTAACCTATGAATGGCATGTTGAAACCAGAAACCCAGAATGATGGTAGTTTACAGCTTATGCCGTAAGGTTTGATCACACTCTCACTGGTGACCTCCGAGAGTGTGACCGAAACGAAGAAATTGTTAAATAAAATTTATAGGAGGCCATTGGTCTGGACTGAGCTCCTGCACTAGACCCAATAGAGCAAAGCAAAATGGAGTCACTTACGCTAAAGTTCCCCCAAACAAAGTTATTTATCTGACCTTCCAACAAACCAGGAGAGTATGAAATTATAGCCAATTCCCCCAAAAAGCTAGTTTCGCTGGCATTATAAAGGAAATCCTCTCTGCTTTCACCTTTTTACAAGGAAAGTAACTTTGAAACAACCAGTTTGCTTTTTATTTTCTATTTCTGCTTTCCTCAACCCTTTTCTGTCTATAAACCAAACTCCTCTTGCTCAACTCATAGGAACACTCATTCTATTTGATCCAATGAGGTGTTGCCTGATTCTAGAATTGGGAATAAATGCCAATTAAGATTTTAAAAATAAATGTGTTGTAATTTTGTCTTTCAACACCAGGAAGGACCCCTTATTTCTGCCTGCTAGTTGATCATTCTCATAGCTGTGGATTCTTTAGCTGTGTGAGACACGAAGACAAAATGGAACAGATGACAACCAGCGGAGGGCAAGGCATCTAATTTCTATTGACTGGCCCATCGAAGTGGTAATGAGGTAGAATTACAGCCTGTGGCCAGAGGAGACCTGGCACTCTTCTGCCTGGTTATTCATCTTTTCCTGGGGGATTAGAAACCCAGGCAGATAGTTTCTTTCCTGCCAGGCAAAGCCCTAAACCTCTTGGTGAAGTGACAAGAAATATTCACCCCAGTGCACATCTTCCTAAGAAGGCCCAAGGCGGAGTGCTAGTTCTCTCAGTAGTTCCCAGGCAATTCAATCTGCCATAAAGTACAATGTGGAGCATTGTGCTACGGGGAAAAACAAGCAACCGGAAAAGAAAAAAAGTCGACTTTGCATACTGATGTTGGCTAACATCACACATGGGCGGCCACAGTGCTTATGTGCTGCTGCCAGATTAATTCTTCCCAAACGCTGCTTGATCATGTCACTTCCCTGCCCCAAGCCTTCACTGGCTCTCTCCTAAAAAGGTAGCCTGGGAATTAAAGACTTGGCATAGCTTGGGTTCAAACCTATATCTCCATGTTTCGGTCTTATTATTTCAAATTCCAACCAACAATCTCCTACACTTTGCACTGTCCCAGGCCTTTACATGTGCAGAGTTTTCATCAGTTGTAGGTTGAAAGCCTAGTTGTGTTTCAAATTCCAGCAGCTACCTTGCCCCTGATACAAACTTACTCTGACCTTGCCAGCTGGCAGAAGTATTTTCCTCCCCTGACCTCAGCTAACACTGGTTTTCTCACAGCATTTATATTCTCGTTCTTGTCTGGTTCATGCTTGTTTAATCTGCTGAACCTAGTCCAGTGCCTAGTACATAATGGGCACTCATTAAATGTTTGTTGAGTGAATATTGATTTTTACTTATTGTTGCCTTTGTGTTTGATGGTCTCCTTGGTTACTAAATGTAAAATTTACATTAGCTCATCAGTTTTGAGGGTCAAAGACAATTTCTAGGTTTCAAGGAATGAAAGAGACTCCTCAACACTTGCAGATCTAGAGCTGCACTTGTCTACCTTGAGACCCCCCTGTATAGGCAGAGGGCATTGAATAATATTAAAACTCTGCATTTACTGAGTGCTCAGTCTGTGCTAAATCACTTCACATTCATACCCCCAGTTTTCCTAGTGACATACTGATGATGCCTATATTATCCTTAGAGACGAAAGACAATACTCGAATATCAGGGTCCGTGCCCTGCCCAGAGTCACGTTTAGAGTGCCAGAGTCAGGAATCATACCCAGCTCTGTCTGGTGCCAAATCTAGCTTTGTTCCTGCCACCCCACGTTCCTGTTTTGAACTGCACCACAGATTCTATGGAAGATTCTGCTATTTTTCTGTCTTTTTCTGTCTCTGAGGTTCATTTCCTACTCCTAAAGCTTCGCAAAAGGCCAATTATGCCCACCAGGGACCTGCTTTGTCTAACAAGATTTCTGATGGCCGTAGCACCGTTTCAACGTCAGCATGGCCTGCTTCTCTCTACCCAGTGCACAGCTCCCAGAAGGTGCTGGAAGCCTGGCGGTGGGTCATTTCTGCATCTTGTTTTTACCACTCTCTCAGCCCAAACTGCCTTTATTTCTAACCTGTGCTATGATGTATCACTCACTCGCCTGAATTCCCCCTTCACCTTTCCTTAAGCCTGTGTCAGAAGCCTGTAAGTCGAAATTGTGGTAACTCTCAAACAGTAGCATTGGGGGAGAGTGAAACCTTACTGTCAGACTCGCTAATTGAGAATTTGGGGGAAATTCCACCGAGACTTGTCTAATGCGGATTACCTTTGAACTACTCAGGAAGAAAGGTTTTCTGAGCCTTGAGGAGATCCATGATGGGGATTTGTGTGTGGAAGTGGGAGAGGAACTCATTAAATTAAGAGAGCTGAACTATTTGCAAGTACCAACGCATTCCCTGAGTACAGTTAATGAACCAAACAGAAATATTATTTCATCATTTATAAGATGCACATTTTTTTTTCATTTTAACATCCCTGTAATTAGAATATGGCTTACAATTGACAGTTGTATAACCATTGTTGGCCAAACAGTAGTCATCACAGTAGTTACTGCCTTCACTTTTGTAATCATCAAATGCACCGCATCAAAATTTGCAGAATGGGAGGGCGTGGGGAGGTAGGCTACCTCTGCATAATTGCAAAGCTAGTTTAAAAGCCTAAGATTTTAGTTGTTACATAGGTTTATAAGGAAATGCTTCACCAAAGCTCTTGGTGACACAGAGTATAATATTGTGTGGGAAAACTTGGGCCTCAATGACTGAGTCAAAACTGCATCTAATCAGAAGATTTAGACTTGGACTCTGAGGAACTTTTAGAAAAATCTGAACCAATTTATTGTGCTTATATTTTCCTATTTATGTATGCCTAACAATGATATATGATTTTTCAATAATCTGTCCAAATAATTTTTAAATAATCTGTCTAAACCAGACATCTAAATAAGTATATTAGATTTCTTTTTAACAAATATAAAATAAAAATTCTAGGTGATAATACAGCTGTGTCATAGCCAAATTGATGTTTTTCTCTGATGTAGCTGATAGAAAAGTTTAAGTCCACATGGGAAATAACTTACACTTTTACACTAGATTAGCTTGGGTGTAAATTCTGGTTTCAACACTTAATAGCACTGGGACCCTGGGCACGTTACTAGGTCTGAATGACAGAATAAAATTTGTAAAATGTGGTTAATAATTACTATTCTGCAAGTATTATTAAATTCTTCCTTTCATTTGGTAAGACTTTAATAAACATTTAGTTTATTTTTTTAATTAGAAAGTAATAATATATATTTGTTTTTAAAAAACATAGCTTTTCTGATTGATTTTGTAGTTTCAATATATAAAATAACATGTATTTTACAAATGAGCTTTTCTGTCACTTAATTGAGTAGGAAAAACTAACAATCTAGGAAGTTTGATGGCGTTCAAAATTATAACAAAGATCCGTGGGTTTCTTCTTAAATTGTGGAAATCTGACAAGACTCTGTGTTAACTCCTTATGAAGACGGCTTGACACAACATCATACATCCCAGATTTCATAGCTGGACTTTTGTAATAGCATTTTTGTAATGGCATCTTTGTCTGCTCAGCCAAAGACTACATTTCCTAGCTTCTTTTGCAGCTGGGTGTGGCCAGATGACTAAGTTCTGGTCAGTGGCATGTGAGGAGAAATAAGCCATGCAACTTTGAGTCACACCCTTAAAGTGAAGATGCCATCTTCTTCCCCGGCCTGTTGTTTGGAATGCGGCTGGGATGGTGATAACTAGAGACATTTTCTTGGGTCAAAGATGGAAGCTACGTGTTAAACGTGGCAGAACAAGACAGAAATAACATGGGCATAGATGATTTTGTACCCTCCATACTACCCTGGGACCACTGACTCAGACTTTGATGTGAGAAAGAAGCCAACTTTTATCTTGTTTAAGCCACTATTATTGGGGTCTCTCTGTTACAGCAGTCAAAAAGTTATGTTAATCTCTCAACGTTCATAATTCTGTCCCTCTCATTATCTTCTTTCCCTAAACAAGGTGACTTAACACCACCCACATGTGTGCCCATCTTATAAAAGGGCTTCTCTGATCTATATTCCTGAGTTTCTATTCTGAAAACTACTTGCTAAATTTTCTTGAAACCTAGGTGCCTTGGAATTGCGAGTCTTTTTCCCTGGTGAATGGAGCTCTGTCCTAACGCTGTGCCCCAATACCTATGGAAACATTTTTCTCAAAATCTGGTTCCCGTTCATTCTGACCGCCTGGATGTTCTGTTATGCTTCCTATCTCCTCTTAAGATTCCCCCTCTTCCTTAAGTTGGACCCGACACTAACCATAACCTTAGGTTGGCTTTTCCTGTCCCTCCCTATGTGATCTTTTTTGTTCATTATGTTCCACCAGGGAAGGGCAGACACAGCTTTTTCCAAAGCCCCAGAAAATAGACCCGGCCCCTTGTCCCAATCTCTTCCTGCTGCGCTCTGAGCTCAGTAGCTGAAGATAACTGGAAGAAGCTTGCCAAAGCATACTAATATTTATATATTTTTGAGTGACTATTGTGTAAGTGGCCCTGTTTTAGGCATTATCTCCGATCCTTATAACAAGTCTACAAAGCAGTTTTATTATTCCCATTGAGGAAACTGAGGCTCAAAATGGATAAGTGTCTTGTCCAAAAAGCCTCTTCTAATAGGTAATAGATCTTCAGTTAAAACCCAATCTACATTTTTCCCACTATACATACTATCATCTAAGCACAATATTAAGAGTATAGAGATCAGGACTCATTGAAAAGAAGAAAAAGGAATCTTTGGTGATCAGGTACTAGCACAGGTACACAGATTTCAGAGAGGTTAAGGGACTGACTAACACCCATCTCTAGAGGCCATATTAACACCGGGATGCTAAGATTAAAGTTTCAAAGCTGCTCAGATGAAAGCATGCTTCCTTCTAACTTTTGCTTTTGGGGTTTTTTAAAAAAATCATTTTTCTCACCTTTCTCCCCCAGGATTCTTCTGTTTCCCTGTCCTTGACAGACATTTTTCCCTAAGTCCTCTGAATTATTATGGAGTAAAATGGCTTAATTTCCCTAGGTGTCTTTATTGAATTCTTTCACAGTGTTTTATGGAAAATATCTGATTACTAATTCATAGAAGAGAATATTATGAGATTCTCTGCTAAGTGCCATGGTGCTATTCAGTTCCTGCAGCCTCTGCAAGCTCCAGCTCTGACCCACTGCTTCAGGCTCAGAAATAGGGAGGCAAACTACCTTTCAGCCTCTTGCAGTTTATTACATTATCTCCTGAACAGCTCCCCAAAAGAAAATACTGCTCCCACTCCTTTGGCAAAACTCTTGAAAGATTAGAAAGCAAGGCATTTTAAAATAGAAATTAAAATTTGAGGAGTTCTGGAATCAGAGTGGGTTTGAATCTCATTGCTTCTGCTTAAATGACCTTGGGCCAGTTTCTTAATCTCTCTGTGCCTTTGTTTCATGGTCTATAAAGTGAGAGTATTAACTACCTCATAGAGTATTTATGGAGATTACATGATCTAATAGTGCCTGGCTCATAGTAACTGCCACCCTAAAAGTGAACTATATGTCTTTTAATTAAGAAGTAGTAAGAATCCTGTGAAACCTAGCACAAAATATTATGGCATGTAAAAGATTCTGTGAGTACCTGCACCTCCTAACAATTTTCTGACCTATATATATAACACTTATAAACATGAAATCACATGAAACTATGGTATTTAGCATGATTCCTCCAACTCAGCTGTGTTGACAAATAGAGCACACAATGTAGAATGTCCTGAGTGATCAGATGATTCAGGGAAGAGGGTGAATCCTCAATAGAGATGTTGTAGTTATAGTCAAAATGAGTCACCAATGAATAGACTCATTGTGGGTTAACATTCCACCCAGCTTGACTAAATTTTAGACACATATCTTCCTGACTATAGCTCCTGACCTCGCTTTCTTTAGAGCACTTACTTTACAACTTGCAGTTGTAAATTCCTTCCTTTTCCCTTTGAGATGTAAATCTTTGCCCAGCCTCTCACTGACTTTACAAGCCAGAAATGTCTTTCCCAAGGATCTGAAAGCCATCCCTTTGAAATATAATCATCAAAAAAGATAGTGTCCCTATCTCCCAGTCTCTGTGGAAGGGTAGGAGACTAATTTCCATAAGTACCAACAAATAAACAAGATTTTCCTTCACAATAAAGGAGTATGAAAGAAGTAACCTTGTAGGGAGTGATGGGTGTGGCTCAGGTTCAACCAGATCAACTGCAGTCATTACAGAGAAGCTATAGGAAATGCTCATCTCTTAGAGGTTAGTTAAGCCTTGAGAAGACTAGACAAAGGTCCAGTTAAATACCAGGAAGTATTCTATGTTTTATTATATTATGGAAAGATCTCTGTTAATTTAATATGGGTTAAAAAAACAAGATGAAGAATAGCATGTAGAGTTTGCTACTATTTGCTAAATTGCTTACAAAGGAGGAATAAAGAGGGAAAATAATATATTTTCATATTTGCTTGTATCTTGGTTAAATATCCCTGGAAAGATACACCTGACACTGTGGTTGCCATTAGGAGAAGAAATGTGTATCTGAGGTAACAAATATTATAGGGAAATTTTCTTCCCTTAATACTGTATAAACTCTTATACTTTCTTATGTGTGAATCATGAATCAAATATGTTATCTATCTAAAAAAAGTCAAAATCTTTCTGGAGAAATTTTCTCAGCATTAAACAAAAAGTCAAAAATAATGCATATTTTCAGTTTCTTTAGTCTGGAATCTTAAAATTGAAAAGACATGGAACCAGTGAAGAAATTCAGGATATGAAGGTCACATAGGCTTATGAAAACCATTGTTAGCACACAGGAATTGGGGTGAACTCAGCCTATGCCTATGCCCAGGGTATCACTGTATTAGCATAAGATACAGCCAAGACTACACTGGATTCAGGAACACATGAACACATTAAATAAAATGCATCTTAAATTTGTATTAGAGATCCCAAACCTAAGCACACTAAAACTCTCTTATCTGACATCTCATCATGTGAAATGTTCAATTTAATAATTTTCCAAATCTAGAATATGGTTGCTGTTTATTTAAGATACGAACTATTATGGATCTCATGATTGGATCTTCCCAAATGAAACAGAGGCTCTGTATCTTTCTCTGACATAGTTGGTGATATTTTTATAATAGCACTACTAGTGGGTATAAAAATTTTAACTCCAGAAATCCAAAGTCTGGAGTACTTACTTCCAGGAGATAGAAAAAGTCTTTCTTAAATTGATAATTCTTCATTAATGCAGTCTTCAAAAATATAAAACATATTCTTTGCTTATATGCACTTTCCCTCCTTCAAATGGATATAGGTTTGTGCACACACACATATTTGTACACACACACACACACACATGGGAGGAGTTGAAAATAAAATGTTTTAAAGAATATTTGCATTTTTCCTAGAAGAGGTCTCATAGTTTCCATCAGACATGCAAAGCAGTTGGTGACTCAGAAAGGGTTAAATATCACTAAATAATGAACATCACCTGTCCAAGTCACTCCTTTCCCTTTTCCTACAGCTACCACTTAAATCTAGGTTGTCAACTTCCCTTGGGTCCAGACGACTGTGACAACAGCAGAGCTGGCCTGTCTGTCTTTATTTTTTCCACACTCCGTATTATATGCTCAACCAGCCAGTTGTTAGCATAATCATTTCTGAAATAATTTACTGCCTACTTTATCAAATTAGTTGAGCATTTGACTGTAGGTTGAACTACAGGAAATGCTTCTCAACAAATTGTGATTGTGCTATATTTGTGCACTTGCGTGTGAGTACTTGGTTGTCTTAGTCTATAGTCCTGGAATCCCTCTCCGTTCCTGTATTTATTAGTGGAGAAAACTACCTTGTTTATATTGTTCATAGAGTGAACAAAAATGTTTTAATATATAAAACTGAACTAGAAAATATGTTCACTTCTTCACAAAGAAAAGCATCCTAATTTTTTTTTTTGAAACCTTCCAGAGGGAGGGTGAACGGTCCGTGTATGTCTACAAAGCAACTATTTTCTTGAGTTTATTGTGTTCTTATAAACTGCATTCAATTGCCTGAAGAAAAAAAAAATGAAAACAGTGACTTCTAATTTAAACATCAAGGGTTTTCTGGAGAGGTGACAGAGTAATTAATAGACCTTTGCAGTTTACACGTGCTTTCGTATAAATGATCTTATTTAACTATAACGAGTAGGACATTTATCATTATTCCCATCATAAAGAATAAGGTAATGAAGGCTCAGAGTGATGAACTTGTCTAACTAAGGGCATACGGCAAGGAAGGGAAGGAACTGGGACTCTGAACTCACACTTTCTGACACCGTATTTCAAACTCTTTCATATGTGGTGAGTGGTGCCCAACCTTTCTGTTACATAAAATTTTAGATAGTGCATGTAATTTTATTATTAAGTACCCCTCAAATTCTGGTACTAAAGTAATTGATATACAAACAGGTTAAATAAAAAGGCCCTTTTTTTGAAAGGGTAAGGAAAAATAGCATTGATGCTGGGAACCAACGTGTGTTTATTATATCATGGAGAAAGCTAGAATTCCCCAGTAGAAAAGTCTTTACAGAAGCACTACCTTATCACTGTACACCGGGCCATATATAAGTGACAGGTAGGGCTGGGGGCGGTGGCTCACACCTGTAATCCTAGCACTCTGGGAGGCCGAGGTGGGTGGATCGTTTGAGCTCAGGAGTTCGAGACCAGCCTGAGCTGGTCGAGACCACCATCTCTACTAAAAAATAGAAAGAAATTAGCTGGACAACTAAAATATATATATATATATACATATAATTAGCCAGGCATGGTGGTGCGTACCTGTAGTCCCAGCTACTCGGGAGGCTGAGGCAGGAGGATCGCTTGAGCACAGGAGTTTGAGGGTGCTGTGAGCTAGGCTGACACCATGGCACTCTAGCCCGGGCAGCAGAGTGAGACTCTGTCTCACACACACACACAAAAGAAGTCATAGGTAGGATACCCCCCTTTCCCTGAACTCTAATGAAAGTATTGTTCCAAATCTGTATCTATAGCTTTTATAAAAATGACCCATGGGGAAAATTCCTTCTGGAGTTTAAAGCTAGAAAATAGTTTCTTTTTCTACATGCCTTTATGATACTGCCTTTATAATGACAGTTCTGTAGCCCACTTTTGTCTTGATTGCCACAAGAATCTCAGAGTCACGTTGTATCCTTAGTTATAGGCATTTTCCTTAGTTTAGCTTTTCTGGAATATTTTCTTTCTTTTTTTTCCCCGTTTTTAATTTTTCTCTTTAAAACTATCTGGTTCATATCTTTTACTATTGTTTCAATGGCTTTTTATTTTACTCTAATTGTATCTTTTATTATAAGCCTTCTCAAGTCTATTTTGGAGATATGCAGAGTATAAATAGAGTACCACTCTAAGGGACATGAGCACTTACCCCACTGAAAAAAATAATGAGTAAACCAGGTGCAAATGGTTTATTTAAATGCTTGAGTAGCTCACATGGAAGAAGTTTTTGTTGTAAGTGCACAAGGTAATAGAGTTCTGTTTTCTTTCCTTTATTCTTACAATAAAAGGCTTGGTGTCACTATCACAACCATTTTGTCTGTCAGCAACAGTAGGTAATAGGTATTTAGTATTGTACATTATGCTTTCATTAAAATAAGCCTTAGTATTTTAGTTACATTTCATGATTATGCACATTTAGTATGATCCAAAGACATAATGGTAGAATTTTCTAAGGAAATTCTTGGTTGTAATATAGAATTGTATCAGAAGTTGATACAAAAAATCAATCTGTATATAGTCTAGGATATATATATATATTATATAATTATGTCACCACTATCGTTCTGATTATCATAGGAATATAATACACATCACACATTCATACACATAGACCAGCATGCACTTGTTTTTCTAAACAGTAGCTACAGCAGAGAAAATCAGTTAGTATAGTCTTTGAGGGGCAACCATGGGAAAATGTGCTTTGTAGTATAATTAATACTAAAAGAGGAAAAGAGAACTGGCTGAGAGGTTCAAAGGTGAACCAAAAAGGCCTAAGAACTTTTTAGTACTATCAATAAAAAGAAAATCCAGACTTAGGCAAGGTGAGAATTAAAGCAACTATTACAATAGGGAGAATGCTCCTCCCTTCAGATTTTCAAGCATCTCAAAATCAAACAGAAAAGGCTTTTCTTTTATATGGAGGGTTAAACAGGACTAGCAGGAACTTAGAGGAGAAACTGAGTGAGAGGGTGGGGCTGAGTCATCATGATCAGATGGTATAACAGGAAATGCTTGTCTCTGTGATCAGCTGATGTGAAAGGAATTGTTAAGGGTGGACATTCTGCATTTTACTACCTGCTCAGATTTAGGGCAAGCCAAAGTTAGGAGCCGGTGGGGAGGAGAGATGCCTGACTAAATCTTGATCAAGCCAGGTAAGTAGGAAGAAGTGGGCAATTGTGAACATTTGGTCAGGATCTGCAACCTAATGGAAAGTATATGCCATCACAATGCTAACTTCTTTTTTGTCATAAAACTTCTTATAAAAAGCATAGTGGGCTGAAGTTGGCGGGAAAATGGCGGAGCAGGGGTGTCCTCCTGGCTCTCTGCTCCCAGTGCGGAAAGTGAAGAAGGCGGACAACCACACGCGAGCGATCTACACGTCCACAGGACCAGCTTCGCAAGCCTGCAGACATTCACCGGGAAACGGAGGGATAAGACAGTCTACAGCTGAAATCAAAGGTGATTCGGATATACTTTCCCGCGGAATCGGAAATATACAACAGGGAGGGAGCCAGCCACGGCCTGAGCTGCTGCTGGCCAGCAGCGGCACCAACCCTACCTGGCGCTGAGAGTCGCCCTCT
>CAUYPO010146401.1:0-47142 GCA_963574435.1 Cheirogaleus major | reverse complement strand
AGAGCAGAAGTGCCGAGGGCCTTGGAGTCCTGGGAGGCCTTCATTTCCTTCGGCAGTTTCAAGACCTGAGACCAGAGAAGTGCTGTCCTTTGCAGACATCCCCTAGCAGGATCAGGAGGGGTCAGGCCAAGAAGCCAGGCCCCCAAATCCCTGCCGGGCACCCCCGTTTCCACCCAGGGAGACGAGCTCCCCTCAGCACAGTCTAAGACAGTTCACCACAAGGGAGGCAACTGGACAGCGGCAAACGTTTTCAGCCTCAGCTGCCTGAAATACACACACACACACACACACACACACACACACACACACGAGGAACAAAAACACGGCGTGTTCTGGCGGGTGTGAAAAGGAGCTGCTATTTCCAATCGCTTCCAGCCGGGCCCTGCTTGGATCATCCCCCGGCGATTCGGTGTCAGCAACATTGCTGCGTTGTCTTTGGGAGCAAACGCTGGCGCTCACCTCCGTCTCCCCCAGCCGACCCCACCGTCCAGGGCTGGCTCTCACGGACTCTCTGGCACCAGGAGCTGATGTGTTTCGTTGTAGTCAAGTCACCCAGTGCCATCCTGAGGTCACCCTCAGTGGGCCCTGGAGGCAAAGAGGGTAAGACGTGGCCCCAAGGGGCTGGAACTCATTTGGGAGAGATGAGATGAGTGTGCACCAGGAAGAGCTCTGTGTGTGCCCTGGCTGTGGGCAGGCCCAGAATGGAACAGGCCTTAGCTGAGCACCTGCTGTGTGCTCCAGCTGGGCCGGGCCCTGCATGGGCATATGGCATGTTTCCCCTTCTGTGTAGAAAGTATCATGTCCCCATGAGGACACAGAGTCCTGGATAGGCCCTGTAATCTGCCAAAGCTCACCCAATGGCCGGCAGGTACAGGGGAAGGAGGCCAGCCCTTAGGTGACAGTGACTGGTGGCTCTGTCGCTGCCTCGGGCTCTGGCCTGGGCTCAGGGCCTTCTGGCTTGGGAAGCTCACCTCCCACCCCAGTGCCCCAGAGCCCCACCACACCCCTACTAAGTGTGGCACGTGGAATCAGTCAGGGTTGGGCACCTCCATGGGGAAGCTGGCTGGAAGCTGGGCTGGAGGGCTTGCTTTCAAGCTACAAATCTACAAACCTGCTACTGGGTTGAAAGAAGCAGGAAGAGGGAGTTTGAGATTTTAAAAAATCCTAAAATAAGGAATGCATTTTTTTTTAACAGTAGCATTAGAAGAATACTAGTGGCAGCACCCGTTGATGGGCTTCTCTGTCCACCCTGGTGGGTGTGGGGCCCAGCTGCTCTTGCTGCTGCCACCAGCTTTTGCTCAGGTGCGCGTGCCTGGGCTGGCAGGAAGTGAACTGTTAGATTGGTGCAAAACTAATTGTGGTTTTAGCATTGTTGACATTTGCCGTTTGATATTGGAATACATTCTTAAATGTGGTTGTGTTATACATCATTTTAATGTGCATTTCTCACTTTATTTTTTTTTTTGCTAATGACTTATTACTTGTTGTTTATTTTATATTTATTTTAGACTACGGAAATGACGTTAGACAAAAAGTAAATTCGAGAGATTTTCTTATTCAGGTTCAAAATAGGTCGTAAAGCAGCAGAGACAATTGGCAACATCAGCAACGCATCTGGCCCAGGAACTGCTGGCGCACATGCAGTGCGGTGTTGGTCCGAGAAGTTTTGCAAAGTAGCCTTGACGATGAGGGGCACAGTGGTCAGCCACAGGAAGTTGACAATGGCCAATTGAGAGCCATCATGGAAGCTGATCCTCTTACAACCACACGAGAAGTTGCCGAAGAACTCAAGATCGACCATTCTACAGTCATTCGGCATTTGAAGCAAATTGGAAAGGTGGGAAAAGCTCCATAAGTGAGTGCCTCGTGAGCTGATTGAAAATCAAAACAATTATTGTTTTGAAGTGTCATCTTCTCTTCTTGTACGCAACAACAATGAACCACTTCTTGATCCACGTGCAATGAAAAGTAGATTTTATACAACAATTGGTGATGACCAGCTCAGTGGTTGGACCGAGAAGCAGCTCCAAAGCACTTCCCAAAGCCAAACTTGCACCAAAAAGAGGTCATGGTCACTGCTTGGTGGTCTGCTGCTGGTCTGATCCACTATGGCTTTCTGAATCCCTGTGAAACCATTGCATCTGAGAAGTCTGCTCAGCAAATTGATGAGATGCACCGGAAACTGCAACACTTGCAGCCGGCATTGGTCACCAGAAAGGGCCCAGTTCTTCTCCGTGACAACACCCGACTGCACGTCACACAACCAACGCTTCAAAAGTTGAACGAATTGGGCTACGAAGTTTTCCCTCATCTGCCATATTCACCTTATCTCTCGCCAACCAACTACCACTTCTTCAAGCATCTGGATAACTTTTTGCTTCCACAACCAGCAGGATGCAGAAAATGTTTCCCAAGAGTTCGTTGACTGCTGAAGCACAGATTTTTACACTACAGGAATAAACAAACTTATTCCTTGTTGGCAAAAATGTGTTGAGTGTAATGGTTCCTATTTTTATTAAGATGTGTTTGAGCCTAGTTATAATGATTTAAAATTCACAGTCCAAAACTGCAATTACTTTTGCACCAACCTAATAACTGCCCAAAGCAGATCCACAGATGTTGGTCTAAAGTGAACATTTCAAGCGTGTAGGGTATCTCCTGTTTGGCTAAGTTTCTTTAGCGATTGCTTTTTCAGCAAGCAGTTCGTGTATACATCCATCTATACATGCATTTGTTCAAGACAATGTTCTAGGCACAGTGCCAGGCACTGGCTGGACAGAAGCCACAGCAGCAGAGCTCCCACCTGGGGGTGTTTCCCAGGGCAGAGGCTGCCCATGAGTGAGGAGGGCAGACTCTGAGGGCAGACGGACACACCCGCGTGTTACTGCAGACCGGTCTGCGTGGGCAAGGAAGAGCAGAAAGACCCTATGATCGGGTTCTGAGCTGATCTGGGGTTTATGGGGAGGAGGGTGGGCCTAGGAAGGTGCCCTGAGGAGGTGCAATGTGAACCAAGAGCTCTGGGATAAACATGGCCATGGGGAATGGGGTGGGGGAGGTGGGGCGAGGTGTGTCCAGAGTGGGAGGAGCATGGGGGCCCTGCAAGGGAGCGGCCTCTTCCCCACGTGCTTGTGGGTGCTGAGCTGGGGGTGGAGGGTGGCAGCCAGAGCAGGCAGCCTGGGGTCACAAGAAGAGCCCCTGAAGGCTGGCGAAAGGCTCCAAGTGTGTGGTGGGGCATGGGTGGGCCCAGCTGGGTCAGAACATGGAAGGAACCAGGTTAGGGAGGGCCAGCGTGACCGTGGGGAGGCCCCGAGTCAGGTAGTGTGGGTGCGGTGCCGAGGAGATGGAAGGGCGCCTGCACGGAGCAGGCAGACTCGCAGGACTGCAGAGGGGTGAGGCGTGGGGGCCAGTGCTGGGCCTACGCCCAGACATCTGCCCTGTGTCCCCATGTAGCTGTGGCTCCTCCCTGGGACAAAGGCCTGGAGAACACCGGTTCTAAGGGACTGGGCATAAGTGGATTTTGCGCCTTGGGTGATGTTTTAAGCCAGAAAAAAGGTGCTGATGCCAAAAATAAGGTGGCAGAGGCTAGAAATCCCTTTGGCCTGGCGAGAGCCTCCCTCGGTCTGGGCAGCCCCCACTGCAGAAATCACTTTCAAATGTGAGCTATTTTTACCAGGTAATAATCTTCCAAGCTTTCTAAGAGCCTCTACTGCACAAGAGATGAAAACACGGTTCAACACTATTTTCTAAATGCATGTGTTTGGAAGGAAGAGGAATAAATCCAGGCTACGGCACATACAGCTCGCCCAGCTTATTGAGGAAGTTCCCTCAAATCCAGCTTCTTGCTCAATAGGGAAGCCGAGCGGCCACACCGTGGGAAACGAGAATCCAGCCGCGGTACTCCCGCCAGCGTCCCCACCCAGCAGGCAGTGGCCCCCGCGAGCCTTGCCCCAGCACCCGCTGCACAGGACAGAGCAGCTGACCTTTGTGGTCACCCCGCACGTGAGAGTCCGCTCAGGTGCGCTCGGTCACTAGAGAACAAACCCGTCACCTCTTGTCCCGCCCAGGGGACAGCACCACTTATTATGTACCGCGTGCAGGGCTGGCTGGCGCTTCCTCCCCGAGACGGAGACCACGTGCGATGCTGACAGGCCACGGATGGGCAGGGAGGCGGCGGCCGGAGGCCGAGCGGCGTGGGCGCCAGGGAGGGCAGAAGAGCAGGGCGAGGAGGGAGGCATCGCCGAGTTTGAGTCTTGGTGCTGACGGGTGACCCAGACCCGGCTCCTCAACGTGTCTGAGCCTCACTGGAGTGTGACCACATGCCTCCCGTGACAGAGGACGGTGGTCTGGACCAGGGACCCTGCGGTGGACTGAATGCCTGAGTCTCCCCAGAGTCGTAGGCTTAACCCCGAATCCCAAGGCGAGGCACCTGGAGGTGGGGCCTTCGGGGAGAAGCAGACCACGGTGTGGAGCGGTGTGCTCAGAGGGCAGCCCAGCGAGCGGCAAGCATCCTCTGCCACCCGAGGACACGAGGGGAAGGCGGCCGCCTGAGAGCCCAGAGGAGCCCGCACCAGAACCTGAGCCGGCACACCCTGCTCTTGGACTTCCAGCCTCCAGAACTGTGAGAAATACATGTGTGTGGTTCCAGCCACCCAGCTCAGAGTGTTTTGTTATAGCAGCCTGAGCTGAGGAAGACAGAGGTGCGTTCTGGTTTTCACTGAAGCTTTAATTCCTGCCTCACAGGAGAGCAGGCAGGTGCCTGAAAACACCAAGTCTTCCCGGGTGTGTGGGGTAAGATAAGGGTCTGCCGATGCGAGGCGTGGGGGGCAGACAGGTGTGGGTCCAAATCCTACCTACTCCCCCAGCCCCTTGCTGGCCTAGGACCTTGGGTTGGTCACTGAGCCTCCACTAGCCTCTGTTTCCTGGTCTCTAATGTGGTGGCCACAGTCACAGCCTTGGAGCATCCGCTCGTGCCCTTGGGCAGCTCCCTGTCACTCTCAGGTCCACACAACAGACGGACACAGGCAAAGAGCCACCGAGCTTGGCGCTGGGCACAGGTGGGTCCGTGGAGCTCTCCGGAAGAGGCCTGGAGCTCCTCGAGCACGCGTGAGTGGCCCCTGAGATTCTAGGTGGCCTCCGTACTTTTGACTCTGCTTTTCGGCTCTGGTCTCTCGGGCTCTTAGGTTCTGCGCTGTCCTCAGGGGAGAGTGAATCCAGAGTCTCCTCCGCTCGCCGTTCAGTGCTCTCCAGGCAGGAGGCCCAGGAGACTTGCTTTCTGAGCAGCGGGGCGTTTGTTCTTCTTTCTCCGTCTCTCACAGTGACCTGGTGACTTTATGAGGGGATGATTTTCCATGCATTAGGCTGGAGCTTCACGGGGTGCACTCTATTCCTGAGACCGATGGGCCCAATTGAGCCATTTTCCTCCGGAGCAGGAGCGGATGCCCGGCCATCAGGAGAACAGAGAGTATGGCTTGCTGGGAGGCTGGGCCCATTTGGCCTCGGCTCTGTCTCCCGGCCCTCCCTGGGGCCCCACTCTGGCTTCTCTTCCCACCAGAAAGGGGCTCCCATCCCTCACAGTAACAGACCTCGGGGGCCCGGCCATACCCTGTGCTAAATCACCGGGGAGGCCTGGGGACGGCAGGGGCCTTGTGGGGACACTCAGAGCCTGCCGAGGGCTAGCAGGAGGGCCTGTGAGTGCCCCCTTTGGCGTGGCTGAAGCAGGTGTACAACTGCTTCCCTCCCAGCTCCTCTGGCCTTGAAACTCTGCCGGGAACATTTTCCTCAGGCTCATTACAGAAGGGGCTGGGCCTGACGCCTTGGGGGCTGGCGGGGGGTCCTGAACATGGCTGGGGTCCACAGCACTCAGAGTGTGCCACTTGGTGACCCCGCTTTGCTGCCTGCCATGAGTGGACATCCAAGCTGAAACCCTGGATTCAAAGTGGCCGACTCCTGCTCCTTGTGTTGTTTCTGTCCACATTTTTCTTTAGTGTGGCCACGACA
Source organism: Cheirogaleus major (assembly GCA_963574435.1). NCBI lineage: Eukaryota > Metazoa > Chordata > Mammalia > Primates > Cheirogaleidae > Cheirogaleus > Cheirogaleus major. The sequence continues at coordinate 41,145 of CAUYPO010146401.1, read as the reverse complement.
CCACGGCAACACGCTATGTGCCCTGTACCCAAGCAGGATTCCAGGGCTCCACCTGCCCACAGGCTTCGGGCCTTGGGGAGGCGGCACGGCGCGTACTTTCGCCCACAAAACGGCACAGGACTCCTTGCCCTGCAGGGTCAGAGACACGTCCTCAGAGGTCCCGACACCGCATCTGACCCTTCGCAGAAGCCTCGGATCACAGCTCGTGCTTTACCGTGGTCCACGGTGGCTCTGCCGAACAGGCTTTGGTGCTCTCTGCAGCACTGTGAGAGTCTCGATAAGATTTTGGTCCGATTCCTTCCTCCATCCTGAGTGCTTGGCACGTGGTGGGTCCTCACAGAGACTCCAGTAAGTGAAGGGCTCTCGTCACCACTCCTGCCGCTCCACTGGGAGTCACGTGCCCAGGAGGGCCCACAGTGGTGGGCAGGCAGGGGGCCTGGGACGCAGCATTCTCCTGGGACATCAGTTTGACAGCAATATTTTTTGGGTGAAAATGTGTGTGTGTGTGTGTGTGTGTGTGTGTGCGCGCGCGCGTGTGATTTTAGTATTCAAACCAACACTGACGTCTAATGCAGTAAGATGAAAATTCACATAAATTTTTAATGTGAGACATGACACTAGAAAGTACTTCTATGCCCAGACCAGCTCCTTGGGGCTGTGCCTTCACACTGCCCCTGGGCCAAAGGGTTCTTGAGGCCAAGGCACAAGGAAAGGCGCCGTCAGCCCAAATCCAACGTGGGAATTGCAGGCGGCGCAGAGCCAGGGGGTGCCTGGGGTTGTCTGGGCCCTCAGGGCCCAGGTCATGCCACGACAATGGCAGAATGCCCTGCCCTGCCATCGGAGCTGGGAAGTTCTGATTATACCGCAGGCAGACAAAAATAAAAGGGAATTCATTTTGTAAGACAGGTTGCAAAGTGGTCTCCAAGAAGCTATAAAGTGCTGCTAAGCCCGTAATTGTTGCTAAATGGACTCTTAACAGTATTCACATCTTCCTGCAAAGCTAACTGCTACCGACAACACGGCGTGGCGCCCTGCAAATAGAAGCAGAGGGCCCTGTCTTTCCCCAGATCAGAGTCACCAGGGTCAAACCCGACGTCAGCCCTTTTCTATTCCTCCCACAAACACACATCAGGGGAGGTTCTGTTTCTCAGGGCCCTATGAGGCCCTCAGAGGTTCTAGAAGGTTCACTGCTCCGGGGTGCCTGGCAAGGGACCTGGGACCTGGTAGGTACTTGATCTACACCTGTTGTCCGCAAGACTGGACAAAAAGGTTCTCTCTCCAGCACTGAGCACGCAGCCTGGCGCATACCAGGGCCTCACCTGCATCGCTGTGGATGGGTGCAGGTGTTGGGAAGGGCCTGGAGGCTGTGTCCAGCCTGCCCTCTCGCCCAGGCGATGCACAGGCCGGGGCACAGCGGTGGCCGCAGCCACGTGGGGGATCTACCCAGGGGTGTCTCATTCCTGCTGTTGCCCTTCCCATGGGATCGCCCTGGAAGGAGACCAGGAGGGGCCGGGATGTCAGAGCTGGGAGGGGCTCTGGAGAGCCTTCAGTTCCTCCTCTTATGGATGGGGAAATTGAGGCCTGGAGAGGAAATGGGATCTGCCCACAACTGCACAGCACAGCACCCGCCAGGTTGCGGTTGGTGTAGGGTAAGGAGTTGCGATTTCCAACTCCAGTGAGTGGGCTGGGCTGTACAGACCTGGGGCCCCACTGTGCCCCTAGTGCTCTGGTGCAGGGTGCCTGGTGCGCCAGAGTATGGCAGAGGGGCTCCAGGCTGGCAGACCTGGGTCTGAATCCTTGTGCAAGGCCAAGCATGATGCGTCACGACTGCTTTTTTCTCCCTACCACCTGGGTGACTTGGGCAAATCTTCGAGCCTCCCTGAGCCTCCACTTTCTGCTCTGGGTGACGGGGTGGTGCCCCAGGGTGGGCCCCACCCTGCCCATGTAGCTGACTGTGCTGGACCTCAGCCTCTGGCCCAGGGCCTGGCACTCCGTGAGTCATCACCAGGGATGGCTGAAGGGACCAACAGACGATGACAAGTGAGTAAGTTAGTGCCATGACGGAAGGCCAGTTTCCGTCGAAATCTCTTTCCACCGCATCTGTGCTTCCTGAGTTCCGAGTGCTCTGTGCATGGCCGAGGAGCGGAGAGGAATCACACCTGGCCTCCACCCTGCAGACCACACAGGCTGCTGTGTTCCCAGGACCACCCTTCCAGGGTGAGAAGACCAGCCCTGAGCCCCACGAGTCTTCCTCTCTGCCTTAACCAGCTTCTCCCATTCCTTGCCTGACACAGCCCCAAGTTAATTCTCTCTGGAACCATGACTGTGGCTCTCCTGCCCCTAAATCCTTTAAAACCAAATCAAGGCAAGCTCCTACCAACTGTGAGACTGCTATCAAACTGTGTGCCAGCTTTATTCTACATACTGCGCGCATATTAACTCAGGTCACCCTTATTCCACTATTGAGACCCTGCTTCATAGGCATGGAAACGGAGGCACGGGGTGATAGAGGGACCTGCCCACAGCCGTACCACCGCAGACACACAGTGGGGCCTGCAGCCCGGGGCTCAGGCCCTCTGTTCCCTGAGCCTCTGAGTCCACACGCTCCTGGCCTCCCTGACCTCTGTCCCCAGCCCCACTCAGCACCCAGCCTGTCCACACCTCTGCAGACAGAGGAACAGGTGCTTCATTCTCAGCGGCAGAAGCACGGGCTGCCAGCAGCGTTGTAGCGACACATGCCACCCTGTTAGTCATGTAGCAAATTGCTGACCTTGTTCCCATCACCGATAACTGATCTGCTCTCTCGACACGGAAGTGCAGGCAGCCGTGCCAATAGCAGGCAGTGCTGCTCTCAGAGGCCAGGGCGGTGTCCCCATGCCTGGCACAGCCACCTGTCAGGGCCTTTGCTCCAGACACAGTGAAGCTTGGTCCCCTGGAACCAACCCCGACCCCAGAGTCTCAGGTGGGTGGCGAAGAGACCTCTGTGTCTCTCGCTAAGGATGAGGGCTGCTCACAGGTGCAACTGGCAAGTAGCATCTCATTAACTCCGCCGACACGACAGTGTGGACGCTGTTACCCCCACTTCACTGACAAGGACAGTTCAGAGCCTGAGGCCGCAGAGCCAGTGTGCTGTGGGGCCAGACTCGGGCCCAGGTGGAGAAGCCAGGGGGTCGCCCCAAGCAGCCCCCTCATCCCATCCCAGCTCCCTGCCACTCCCCGCAGGCAAGCCTCACCTCCCCCTGCCCAGTTGTCTGCCTTGTTCCTTGGGTGGTTGTGGGTGGAGTGAGGTCAGGCATGTGAGTCCCCCAGGTGGGTTCCAGGCAAGCACGGCTGGCCAAGACCAACCCGGCCCCACCTCTGCCCCACTCGCTCTCCCCTGCGGCACCCCTCCCCTGCAGCACCTCTCCCCTGCGGCGCCCCTCCCCTGCGGTGCCCTCTGACCTCTGCATCCCAGCTCTGCCAGGAGCTCCCACGGCCCCAGTCAAGGAGAGGAAAACACACAGCACAGCCACCTGCTTTGGAAAGCGAGATGGTATTTCCTACAGCCAGAGAGCAAAGTCAGGGACACCACCTAGACCAGAGGACAATCAAAGCCACATCAGACCAAATAAACGCTGCCTTTTGAGGACCCCGAACCAGATAGAGCTGGTTCTCGTTCTGTGCCCCAGGCAAGTGCGCAATGCCCTCCGCCAGGGGCCTGGCCAGTGTGTTAAAGCACCGCCGTCAGACGTGTGCGGTGGCACCGGGAAGGGGGGCCTGCAAGAGCGGGGCCAGCACCCCACACGCTGGGCCACGGTCCCAAAGCAGGAAGCCAGCCGGGCAGGGCAGCAGCCTCTGGGCTCTGCGGTGAGCGGCGCGAGGCAGGGCCTGTGGGGCTGGGGCTGGAGCCGGAGTGGCGCCGCCTGCGTCTCGCACCTACCTTTCTCTTGTTGGTTGGGCAAATGTAGAAGTTGTCGATGACGGTGGTGACGCCAGGCTGGAGGGTGAGCTTGGTGTAGGACGTCCCGAAATCCGAGGACCTGGAGGAACAGGGGACAGCTGTCAGCTACGTGACCTCCAGGTACGGCACTGATCAAGCCACATGGTATCAGTGCCCGCCCTGTGCCAGCGGGCGCAGGCAGAGCACCCAGATGCCCTGAGCGTAGTCCTGGGCACCCTCCCCAGGAGCAGCGTGTCCCTACATGGCAGGTCAGGAGACGGGGCTCCCTCGGGGACACCGAGACTCGTGCTGAGGTCCAGAGCTAGGTCCTGCCCCCTCTAAACCCCAGCCAGCCACCTCCTCACTGCCCGCTGGGTGCCGGCATGTCTGGGTCACCCTGTCCGCCTCACGGACGACTGGGACGAGGCTCAGAGGGCACGATTTCCTGCCCGAAATCACTCGGCTAGTAAGCGGCCGACTCAGGATTTGAGCGATGGCCCGTCTGATGCCAGTTGGCGTCCTGTTTGCCACCAGAATGTTCCCCAGCTGTGCTGGCATCATGGTGCCCACTGCTGCCTCTTCCCTTCTCTGCACCCCGAGCCCTCCAGTGAGCCCCACCCTCCGCCCGGGCCGCCACCTCCAGCACAGGATGGTAGGGGACAGCAGGCAGGTGCCAGAGCACTGAGCTGGCCCGGGAGCAGCAACACGCCAGGCACACACCGGGAGACCAGGATCCAACCCAGCACCACCTGGGCAGGGCCCTCCTACCGCTGGAGGGACGCAGGTGTGAACCTCTGCAAGCTCACCCCAGCCCAGCGGCAACGAGAAGAAGAGAAACCACCAAAGGCAATGTCACATCTGCTGTTTGGAAGCGATGGACACATTAGGACATGGAATTAATTCTACACTCGAGATTGAGGTCCCAGGGACCTAAAACCAATGTATCTTATCGGACCCATTAAAATGTGCTAGGATCGCAGAACATGCCAGGCTGTGTGGCCAGATCCCCGGGGAAGTGTTCCCACCTCACCCATCTGTCACATGCGGAGCCCAGAGACAGACCCAAGGAAGGAAAGGAACAGGGACAGAACGCACGGCTATTGAGTGCCTGCTGTGTACAGCGTGCCTCCTGGGCCTTTCTATGTTTAATCGCTGCTGAGACTTATGGGGCAGGGCTGGGGGACACTGAGCTCGGAGGCCGTTTGGGGAGCACCCCAGAGTGGGCAAGAGGTTGGGCTGGACCCCACGGCTCTAGGGCCCTGCCTCAGCCCCCAGCACCCTGGCCCGGAGCCTGGCCTGCACCGCCTCGCTAAGGGGGTGACTGAGAGGTGAGCACTTCTCACCCCTGCCCAGTGTGTGGCCCTGGGGCCTTGGCACAAATGCGCCATGCCCACGGGGCTTTTAAGTTCACTTCCATAGTCATCCTGGTGGCTTCTACGTGGAGATGTTTCCTCCCTAAATCTTCAAGTAAAACTGAGGCTCCAGGAAAACAGGCTGTTCATCATCTCTGGGCCTAGGAGGCCACAAGTCTCTAGAGACTGTGTCCCTCCTCGGCCAGGACCGCGAGCAGCCCCACAGCCCTCTGACTCCCAGGACCCCAGGGAAGAGCGGGCTGGAGGGAACGCAGCCCAGTGGAGGCGTAATTAGGAAGCACTTACTCTCAAAACCTGAGAGAACTGATTTTCTTTGGGAAGGAGGGAGAGAGGCCCATTGGCAGAGGATCGATCTGACCCAGGAGAGTCCAGAGCCCTGTAGGAACAAACGGCTGTGTGTAGACCTGCCGTGGCCAGAGCTGCTCCCCTCGGCCCCGCAGCCTGCTCACACCTGCTCACTCAAGGCTCCTGCCAGTGCGGCCTGCGGCAGGGAGCCCTGCGCAGGGGCCTGCTCCGGCCAGGCCGGGCAGGGGAGGAGGGAGGCAGACAGGGATGAAGCAGCACAGCTGTGAGGGCAGCGACACAGCGAGGGCTGGGAGGAGACTGGACGGTGTGGAGGAAAGGGTGGGAGCAGCAGGAGGGCCCCTCGGGCAAGGTGGCATTTGGGCAGAGCCTGCAAGGGAGGAGGAGGCTGTGCTGGGCTGAGCAGTGTCCCCAGACCCATGTCCACTTGGAACCCGTGAGTGTGCCCTTATTTGGAAACAGGGTCACAGACACACAGGGAGAGGGCTGCATGAAGAGGGAGGCAGAGGCTGCAGTGACACAGCCGCAAGCCAGGGGACACCAAGGATTATGGCAGCTGCTGGCCGCTAAGAGAGGGGCCAGGAACAGTCTCCCTCTGAGCCTCTGGATGGAGCCAGTCTTGGACGTGTGACCTCCAGAACCACGAGAGAGGCAATTTCCTTTGTTTTAAGCCGCCCGGGGTGTGGCGCTCTGCCACGGCAGCCCTGGGAAGCAGCGCAGCGCTCCAGGTAGGCGCAGCCAGGTGCGGGGCCAGGCACGGGGTCAGGGGGGCGTCTGTGTGAGCCACGGATTGCCACCGCTGCCAGCTACAGAGGCCTCGGAAACTCCCTCACCCTGCAGGACAACACGACTCCAGCCCCTCAAATGTCCATGAGACCCCGGACCAGACCACCTGCCAGATGCTGGGGACATTTGTTCTCCTTTCACTCACTCACTCCTGCATTGTTTGCTCAGTTCTTTTATGCTTTAAGCCCCACACGCAGGCCTGAGAATCTAAGTTTATTTCCCTGTTCAGATGCATTCACACGGAACGTGCTTACTGAGTGCCTGCCATGTGCCAGTCACTGTGCAGAGGCGGGGGCTCGTCCACGGTGAGCAGGACAGGCACCGCCCCACCCGCACGGGGTGACAGGCTGGCGGGGTGGGGCGGGGGTGCACGAGCGAGCACACGCAGACAGGGAACTGGAGCAGCGATGCCAACGGCACGTCCCGGGAGCAGACTAAGGGACACTAAGGAGACATCAAGTCTTCGGGGCCACCTAGCGAGCCGGCCTGCCCCGCCGCACACACCCGCTGGCCACGTGAGGCTGCCCAGTGCTCAGGATGCAGCAGATTTGTCCGAATGGAGACACCCATGACTATAAAATGTACACTAATTTCAAAGACTTAGCATAAAAAATGTAAAATATTTTGTTATGATTTTTATATTGATTATATGTTGACATAATATTTGGGATTATGGAGTGAATTAAAATCTACTATTAAAATTAATTTCGCTATTCTTTCTTTAAATGAATAGGCTTTGTTTCGGAATCACATCTAGGTTCACAGCAAAGTTGAGCAGTAAGTGCAGAGCCCCACACCCCATCCCCACACGTGCAGCCTCCGCCACCGCCCAGGCACGCCTGCTCAAGCGAGGAAGCCACACGGGCTGCCATTGCCGCCAGCGTCTGCAGCGGACAGCAGTCCAGTTTGGCGCTGCCTGCTCTGTGGGCTTGGACAAGTGCATGACGACGTGGGTCCTCCACTGCAGTGTCCCACAGAGAAGTGCCACTGCCCTGAAGATCCTCCGTCCCCGCCCTGCCAACCACTCATCTCTTCGCTGTCCCTACAGTTTGCCTTGTCCAGAGTGCCGCACAGTCAGAATGCTGCAGCACGCAGCCTGTTCAGAGCGCCTCCGCTCACTTAGCAATATGCATTTACAGTCCCTCCGTGTCACCTGTTTCTCTTTAATGTGGACACTGGGACATTTAAACCACACATTTAAAACGCACATCAGCTCAAGTTCTATCCCTAGTGGAAGTGTCAGCCTGCGCGAGGTGCCACGGCCGCGGGTGGCATCCGAAGGGTGCACAGGGCCCTGGCGGGCGGGTACGTGTCCCCTTTAGACAGCACCGTCCCTGCAGGTGGGCTGAGGGGCGGTAGGGAAGGTGCCTGGACGGTGCCCGGGAGGCGGCACACGCTGCTGTGGTAGGCTCGTCACTGCTGCTGTTCTAGGAGCAGCTGTGGCTGCTGGTGGGGGCAGGTGACTGAGCGAGCAGCGAGAGGAAGGGCTGGACACAGGCCCAGGAGGAGGAGTTGGCACGACTCGGGGCTCGACGGCGTCAGGTTGATGCGGTGGTGGAGAGGGACACTGGCTGGGTCACAAGCAAGGTGTGGTGCTGCTTGGGGGATGTCGAAGGCTAGGCTGGGGGCCAGGAAAGCCCCTGGGAGAAATTTGAGGTCAGGGGACCTGGGCTTACGTCCCCACGCCGCTGCTGATTTGCCGAGCTCCCTAGGTAGCAACCAGGATCTTTGCCTCAGTTTCTCCCTTGGAGGCATCAGAGGGCTACAGTTAGGGGTCCCTGGGTCCCACCAGCATAGAAGGTGTGGCCGCATGCCCACCACCAGCAGGCAGGCACCCACAAGTGCCCCCGACTCTCTGACCTCCCAGAACCCCTCCCACGAGGGCTGAGGGCATCCATTCCCCTGGGAGACTCGCCCGATGCTGTGTGCGCGGCGGGCAGCGCGAGTGTCCATTGCAGACCCCAACATTCCCTCTGAGTAGCCGCTTCTCAAATGAACAAGTCAGTACAGCCACGACACCTGCGTCACGGAGGTTCATTCCTGAAACTAAGCTGGAAAATGCTGTGCAGCTCTGCACGGCCTCAGCCCCCTGAGCCGTCTTGCAGGGTGCCCTGGAGACCCCGCTCTGGAGCATGCCGGGTCTCTGGCAGGCCGGGCTGCTCCCGTGATGGATGGCTCGTCTCCCCGGGAGTGTGTTTATCTCCACGGCGCACTCACCGCGCTCCAGGCTGTCGGAAGAGTTCAGACCTTGGATTGTGGTTAGAAAACCTGAAAGTAGTGAGCGGCGGGGTCGGGGGACAGAACCGATTCCTGCAGGCGGTGGGGGTGGCGGCGTGCACAGGGCCGGGGTAGGAGGCGTGCGGGGGGTGGGCGCGGTCAGGAGGTGCTGCCGCGCCACGAGGGAGCTGTGCTCAGCTGGCTGTTATTTAAACTCCACCGTTCCTTCCCTGAAAGACCATAAAAGCCCCACTCATGCCCGTTGACCAGCCTGCGTGTGCTCAGCACTGCGCAAGCATAAGATGTGGCCAGACAAGGTCATTCTAGTGCCGAGAGGGGAAACCGAGGCAGGGCAGTGCGAGGGCTGGAGTGGAAATGGGGTTAGGACGCTACAGGCAGGTGCTCACTCTGTCACAGTGCTGGAGGTCAGGGCTCAAAGGCAAGGTACAGGCAGAGCCATGCTTCCTCTGGAGAACCTTGGGGAGCACCCTTCCTGCCTCTGCCACTCCCTCGCGGCTCCCGGCGTTCCTTGGCTGTGGCCGCATCACTGGTCTCTGCCTCTGTCTGCACACCGGATTTGGGGCCCACCCTAAACCCAGAATGATTTCATCTTGATCCTTAGCTAATTATATCTGCAAAGACTCTGTATCCAATAAAGTCACCTCTGAGGTTCTGGGTGGATATAGATTTGGGGGTGACTGCATTTAACCCTCTATAGGCAGTTGCATTATTGAGCACCTATTTTATACATGAGACTCTGAATTATCACTTTACCTGCCTAATTCATGTTTAAATCTCCCCCCTGCCCTGGGGAGCTTCCGTTTTTCAATGAAGGAATGGAGACAGGCAGCCGGTCACGGCAGAGCAGGCACGCACAGCCCGGGTCTGCAGGGCCCCCGCCTCCAAAGAGTTGGATGCAGGTGGGAAGCCACGAGGGCCCCAGGAGGGAGGGAGGCCCCTTGCTGGGGCCACAGGGGGCAAGGGGGGGATGGTGGGATCTAGGCGCATGGCTTTGGGGCAAAGCGGGCTGCAGTGGAGCCGTGAGAGGCCAAGGTGACCCCTAGTGACAGCCGACGGCTCCCCCAACATGGGCTGAGTGTCTGCTGGGTGTCAGGCTCAGTGCCAGGCACTGGAGGAGCCGGGGTCCATACTCCACTGTGTGACAGTGGCTGCCAGGCAGGGGCGCTGGGAAGGCAGCGTGACAGGCTGGGCAGAGGGAGGGAAGGGACCTACTGCTGGCTTGCACTCGGTCCCACCTCCGACTCCCAGTCGTCTCAGCAGACCCCAGACTCAGGCAGGGAAAGAGTGGTTTTACGCTGCAGAGAAGTCTGGGAAACAGCCTCAGCACCCAGCCGGTCAGTCAGGGGCTGGCCGAACGCAGGGCCTGGGACCAGTCCCAAACCTAACGCCTCCTTCTGAAGCCCACACAGACCACCTGGTGGAGTGCAGACAGCATCACCAAGATCACCCAAGGGCACCAGCCACGCACCAGCTGGCACTCAATAAATGCTTGTCGGACTCCTCTGGAGGTGGTCCAGGTGCCGGGCCTGGTCCAGGTGCCAGACCTGGAGGCTGTGTGACCTCGGGCGATCAGGTTTCCCTCTCTGGGCACAGTTTCCCATTGAAAATGTGGGGATTCGACTTGATTATGTCTAAGCACCAGCACGAGCACCCAGTGGTCCAATTCCTACACACCCTCCTTAGCTGTCCTAGTGACCCCTGAACCTGCCCTGTGGGGAGAAATTCTCCCTTGAATCTGGGGACACTGTCAACATCCCTGGATAAGAGCTCGGCGGGTCCAGAAGGAAGAAAGGGAGGAGGCAGGAGAGAGGACAACACCTTTCACTGAGCACCTCCCTCCTCTGTGCCCGGCCCCTGGGTGCCCTGCCCGGCACTCGGTACTCATACCATCTGCAAGTGCTTTTACTGCATCCAGCAACTCAGAAAGCGATCATTCTAATCTACATTTATTCAAATTAAAAATAAAAAACCAGAGTCTAAAAATGGGCAAATAGAAACATGGAAGGCAAGCGTAGTTGGAAAATTGCTATTTGCAAATCGGCTGCTTAATTGCTGAGTGTTAGTACATAGTCACTTTAAAAATGATTTGATTACGCCGTTTTCCTACTCTGCAATTAGCCCATTGGAAGGGACCTGCGTGCAGGCCGCGCCTTGCTCGGGGCGAGCGGCCCCTGCTCTCCCACCGACTCCCACCGCCGACTCAGGGACCACACGCAGGTGTGACACAGCGGCACCACCTGGAAGGCCCATGCTCTCTCCCAGTAAGGCCACCTTCAAGCACTGGCCTTAGGCAAGGATTACGCCTCTTTGAGACTCAGTTTCTTTATCTGTGAAAAGGGTTCATGATGCAGTCCTCGTGTGCCCGTCCTGAGGATTCAAACAGTGTGTGCAGAACAAACACGAAGCAGGCACAAAGTCGTGGCAGGTGGCACCATCTCAGGTTATTGTGCCACCTGGGAGAGGCCGACGCGGTGCCCAGATGTTACACTGCTTGGGGTGTGGGCTACTCTCTGCTTGAAGGTACAGCTGTGTGCGAACATGCCTTATGTTCCCTAATAATTACAATTCTGAGGGCCAGCACGTGTTCTGCATTTGACACTTTGCAAAACCCCTTGAGTAGACCCATAACCACGCTGGAGGGTATATGCTAACACCTATACTTCACGTATGGGGAAACTGAGGCCTGTCAGGAAAGGGACTTGCCCAAAGGGACCGGAACCCTGGCCTCAGTGGAGACATGTGTTGAAGATGTGTTTTCCCAGCAGAATTCATTCCAAGCCGTGGCCGTGTTCCAGGCTGGCCAGGCACGGTCTGGGACTTGCAAGAGGAAGGACTGATGCTCACCTCGACGTTACACGGCCCACGCTGGCACTCAGGACCCAACAGCTCACAGAACCCGCAAAGAGGATGTTTGATCCGCTGCCCAGACATTCTAATAAACCCTCTAGGACCCGTGAGGAAAAGGGAATTAAGGTGACACAGGGCACCTGCAGGGAAGTGAAGTCATTCAGGAAAATTCCGGGGACGTGGCTTGAGATTCTGAGGGTGAAATGGGGAGTGGGGCCAGCGAGGGGGCAAACAGGGAGGAAGGAAATACAGTCCCACCCTGGAGGGGCACACAGCGTTGGGGGCAGGGGAGACAGTGCCAGGCAAGTCACCCAGACACGAGGCAGCAACGGTGGCAGGATCCGAACAATATCTGACAGAGACAGAGGACAGAGGGCAGGCGCCCTCCAGGGAGAAAGGCCTCCGGGGGAGGACTTAATGCAAGTGGTGCTCACCATGCTCTGGTCACCTGCACAGGACCGAGCAGAAATCACCTCACCAAGACATCACAGCCCCCTTCGCCAGGGGTATGTCTTCCCATTTCACAGATGAGGATACTGAGGCACAAGGAACACTGAAAACTCAGTGTTGACCCCAGGAAGAGGCTCCAGACCACCTTCTCTGCATGGCCTAGGCCCCCAACCCATGTCCCCAGAGAGGTTGGCATGGCACAGCACCCACCTGGCACATCCCGGGCAACTCCGGTGCTCTCCAACCTGCCAGCAACCGGACACTGACCTCAGCCTGTCCCAACGCAGGAGCTGCGTCATTGCCACCTGTGAGTTGTCCGCTGCTCAGGGCTTCTCCTTAGCCCCATCTCAGCCCCGCACTCAGCCCTGGCAGCATCCCAAAGGGGCCAAGAGGGCAGGGGACGCCCTCACTGGGACAGCGTCCCCACAGCACCCCATGGAGCCTGTGCCCACTCCCTGCGTCCATCCCAAGAGCCTCTTCTCCCGATGGCCCTTCCACGTGTGGATTCAGCCCCCTGCCGTGGCTTTGCGATGTTCCGTGTCCACTGGTGTTGGGGGCTCTGATGCTCCCCAGCAGGTCTTTACAGCTGAGCCTGATCCAGGCCTGCCTGCACCCTTTACCAACACCTTAGGGAAGGAAACTGGCACAGGACCTGGGCTCAGACACACGCAAAAGCAATGCCCACCTCACTCCCAGCCCCTGCAGCCTGTTTACTCCGTAATGAGGATTCAATCCTTTGCAATGACTCTCTCATTAGAAACTCCTGGGGAGAGTGAACTCAGTGCCAGAGCTGCTTCCAACAAACCTCTCCCGAGCACCTATGTGCCAGGCTTCGCGCTAGACCAGGCGTGCAGAGCGGGTGGGCAGGAATTTCTGCAGCCACGAAGAACAGGCACAGCTTCACCTGGGTCTCGTCCAGGCGCTTGCGAGGTTGCCTCACTTAGTCCCATCCCAACTGATGGCTTTTCCTGTACAAACAAGGAGACTGAGGCACACCAGGTAAAGTCATTTTTCTCAGGTCGGAAAGGACAAGGTGGACTCTACCTGACTCAGGTTCCACACATGTGCGTCTCCTGTGGGCCCCGCTCTGTGGAAGTGAAGGGCACCACAGTGCTGGCTGGTTTTGTTTCTGCAGATTTTAAAATGACTCAAGGTGGGACCTTTGTGGTGGCTCCTGTCCCAGCTGGCAGAGTCAGAGTCTGTTTATAACCACCCAGGCTGAGTGAGGCCACATCCCTGGAAGTCCCCGGTCACTCTCCTGGCATGTGGCATGGGCAGAGCTCCCCTTGGCACGTGGGCCTCCTCAGCCTCTAGCAGGCATCCTGCTTCCGCAGCTGCTCGTGCAAGCCCTCCGCTGGGCACACTGCCAGTAACCAAGGCGGGCGTTGGAGCCACCCTCCGACCCATGCCAGCCAGCTGGGAGAGGGCAGAGCCTACAAGCCAGGGCCAGCGGCCACAGCAGGTGCAGGGACAGGGGGCTGCAGGGGACAGGCCACCTGCCCTTGATGCCGTGTTGTGGCTCAATGAGAAGCAAACCTCGGTCGAGCCAGGACACAGCCCGTGACCTCTGGGTTAATTGGGGGAAATCGCATTTGATGTGTGGCTGGAGGGTCTGAACTGAATTATGGCCAGGCAGAGGCGAGTCTCTGGCAATCCCAACGTGGCAGGGTGTGCGGGGCTGCACCGTCACGTTGGATTTGCTCGGGCAGGACACGTGAGCACCTCCTATGAATGAGCCAGGCCAGTGACCTCTTTCTGCTGCTGCCTGGTGTGGATCACGAGAACCTACACATTGTCCCCGGCAGCCACCCTAAAGCCCAGAGTGTCATTTTAAACAGGAAGTCCCCAGATAGAATAAGACAAATAACAGCACAAGTAGAATTAGCTGGACCCCCCAGACCCTACAATGACGCAGTCCTAAAGAGCTTCCCCACCCAGCAGCCGCCTCTCGTGGACAGATGACAGAAATTCCAGCAGGAGTGGAGTGAGAAGGCTGGGCAGGACTGGACAGGGAGGAGGAGGGGACGTGAGCTGCTGAGTCAGAGCCCAGGGACAGGGCTTGGGAGCAAATCTACCCTTGTGACCTAGAACCTATCCTAGGAAAATTCCTGAAATTTGGCAATCCACATACAATAACTTCCTTCCCCCTACGCTGACACATCCTCGGTTCTTCTTGGAATCATTTAAAATCATGGAATGAGAACAGAAAGCAGCTGCGACAGTAACAAGAAGAGACGCAGCGTCCGCCCGACCCATCACCGCGGCCGCTGCTTCCCGCTCCCGCCCGGCCTGCCCGCAGCGAGGGCGTTTCACAGCAATGCAGTGACGGCAACGCGCAGATGTGTGTTGGCTTCTCATCACCGAACAGCCAGCCTTTCCCACGTGCTGTGTAACATCCCATCCAGCGTGTGTGGCATTACCGAGGGGTCATCCCTTAGGCTGAACTTTTTAAAATCCTTTCTGCAACAGCTGAGTGTCCACTACCTGGCGCACACTTGGAAACGCGCTGTTTTCTGTGTGTCGCCACGGCCAGCGGCAGTGCCTCCGAGAACACCTCGTCTGTTTAACACCTCTGCGGCCTCCTTGCCCTGTGTCATTTCCTAGGGTGAGGCCCCAGGACCAGGGGCCTCAGGGAGATGCTTTGCGCCCCTGTACAGCTTTTTTTTTAAATGTATAGATCCAAGAAACTCTTACAAACTCAGTATTTTAAAAACAAGGGTCCTCATTTATTCTGAGGGTGTCCTGGAACAAAACCATAACACTTTCATATGCCAATTCCCAGATTATAAAATCTGACGCTCTGAATTGATTTCCCAAGTAACTGTTGACTGTATTCCATTTCTGCTAAAAGCAGCCCAAATGATGCATTGAGTGTTTTTAAAGAAGAGGGAAAAAAGTGTACAAGGCATGAGAAGAAGAGATCTGAGTGCTCTGAAAGAAAATTCTATTTTAAAACACTAAGAAGATTATTTTGATACAAAATATAAAAATTCATTAGGAAATAAGACACAATTAATGTAAATAATCCCCCTCTCAGGAAAGGTCAGAGAAATGCTTTGAGTCATGAAACTGGGGAGAGTTGGTTGGAAGTGTTAGTGGCAAAAGTTATGGAACACAAAGCAAACGCTGAGCCGGTGACAATTCACTAGCTAACGCAACGGCCCCCGAGGCCACCTCCACATTGTGTCCCAGTGTCTTTGAAGAGAAACCCTTAAAGAAGGTGATGTATGTGGCCGTGGTAACGACCATGGCAACGACAAGTCATCTTAGTCCATGTGCGCTGAGCTCCGTGTCACAGTCTGGCTCCCAAGCCCAAGCAGGGGACCCCAACACGTAGTGCCCAAAGCTCCTTCCCAAAGGAGGTGTGGGAGGTTTCTCCAACCTGCACCTGCAAACGTGGCAGTGCATGGAGAGTCCATGGGGAACGAGGGCCACCCGACAAGAAGGCCCAGGCTCCTGTCACGGGTCAGCTATGGCGGGGCATGCGTGTGGCCCAGTCCTTCACAGTGGGGGCGGGGGGGGCTGCTGTCTTACCAGGAAGCACCCTCCCCACACTCCCGGACTCCTGCGCCCAAGGCCCGGCAGCACCGCAGGAAGGACAGGGAGTTTCCTGGAGCCAAACAAGCACGCCCTGCCCCCGGGTCCATGCCCACCTGGGACACATTTTCCAAGCTGATAAAACCTGCAGGCGGTGTTGGCAAGAGGCCCAGTGTTCTGTGTTCCTCAACCCCCGCTAGTCCCCTCTCCTGCCACACCCTGCACATCACCCTCTGAGTGACCTGCACTGGTTGCTAGCACCTTCAGGGGAATGCTAGATCCCTGACAACAGTAGGCCACTCGGGAGGGAGGCCAGGCTCAGAGAGCAGGGGGGTGTGCCCAGTGCCCCCCACTGCTGCAGGGCTCGGGCCGGGGAAAACAAGAGCAAAGTGCCTGCTGCCCCTCCCTACTCCCTGGTGGCTCTTCCGGCTCCTTTTTTATATGCCGTTGCAACCTGTGACACCTGTTTCATGCAAAGTGGATTTTCTGCTCCCTCAATCCACCTGAGAGCTCCCTGGCCAGCTCCTGGCCCAGTGTCTGGCAGGAAGTGAGTGCCAGTAATGGAGGCTGAATGGCTGCATGTGAGAATGAATGACAGCTCCCACCCAGACACCATCAAAGGGTTTGCTGACATCCACACCAGCCCTCAGCACCCAGACCCCGCGCCATGAGAGCCCAAGAGGGCCCTTGAGACCCCCTGGCCTCTGCCTCACCCCTCCCATGAATGAGGACACAGGACCAGAGAAGCAGAGTCACACTCTCAAGGCCACACAGCAGCTGAGCAGCTCAGCAGGCGACTTTGACTGAGGTCTCCTGGGCCCAAGGTCAGTGCTTTGGTGCTTGGGCTGCTGCAGGCTGTCTCAGGCAGATAGACTGACCCCTCACACCTTGCTAGCACCAAAAATTGATTAGGTGAACGTGGCTGAAGATGGAAACAGTAAACAAATGAAGGCTCGTGTCTGCAGCACAGGCAGCGTGCAGCAGTGGCATTTGCCCACGGCGCTGGGAGGGGCGGGACAGACGGTGTCCAGGCATCCTTCTCCTCGACTCGCAGAGAAGGAAGCCCCCCTGCACCTGGGCAAGCCCACTGAACTGTGTGCCAGGCTCTGGGCTGGGCTGGGCTCTGAGAAGGCGGCGGCCAGGTCTAGAGCCCTCTGCAGGCAGGTGAGTGGCAAGTCCTGGGGAGGCCACACTTCCCTTGAAGCGTCTCCTCCCGGCGCCTCCATGGTTAACATCGTTCCCAGAGAGCAGTCTGGCATGGTCCCTGCCATGCTCCCATGGAGGGGCATGGTGGCAGGCCGTGTGACCTTGAGCTGGTCACTCCACTTACTGGACTCCAGGTGTCCCTTGCGTACAAGGGGGAGAACCATGCCTTCCACCCACAGTTGTCACCAGGGTTAAGAAAGGGGCACCTCCTGGTCACGTGATGGCCGGGATGTGCCCGTTCCCTGCCTCCCCCCCTGCTCCCTGCACCCCCACCCCAGAAGCAGAAGGCGTCTCGCCTGTGTGCAGTGAAGGGTTAACACAGCAGGTCTGGGTGTCCTCACCCTGCACGTTGGTCTGGCCCTGACCATCCCTAGGAGGTGACCTCGATGTCCTTGGGATGTCCTGCCTGGTAATAGTGGCCTTGCTGACCAAGGCCCCAGGCCACCTGGATACTATGCCAACAGTGCGAATTAGGTAGGGCCCTGGGCCACCTGGCATCAGCTTGACCTCTAGAGGAGCTGGAGGCTAAAGGTCAGCTACACGGGTGGGCGCTCAGTCATGCTTACGTGAGCGACCTGCAGTAAAACCCGACACCAAGGCTGGCACGGGCTTCCCTGACTGACAGCTCAGCACTTCATGCGCCGCTGCCTGGGCCTAAAGAGTTAAGCACTGAGGGTTGTGTGGCCCAGGAAACGCAGCCTGAGTGCAGGTTTCAGCCCGGGGCCTTTGCACACGCTCCTCTCCTCTCAGACACCCCCATAGGAAGGCCACTCGCTGCATGCAGTGTCTGCTCACTGAGGACGCATCCCGGGCCACTCTCACTGAAACTGCCCCTCCCACTAGAACTCTACACCGAGTGTCCTGCTTGGCTGTGCTCAGAGCACACGATGCTCCTGATGTTACACATTTGTCTTGTTTAGTCACAGTCTGCCCCTCTAGAGTGCCGCAGTGCCAGCGTCTGGTCACCCGCCACCTCCAGGAGCAGCAGCAGCCTAGCCACGCCCTAAAGGACCGATCTTCCACCAGAGCCTTTGGGTTTTGCCCTGGGCGTGAGCCAGGGACACCCACTGGTGCCCACACCACCTGTCACTAACAGTCTTCATTTCCTCTGTTCTGCACAGCCACTCAGTCACAGATCAGGTCCCCATAGCTGTGGCCTGGTCTGGATCCTCCAGTGGCCCCTGCTCCATGTCCTAAAGCTGCCAGCCCCCTGCCCTGATTCTCTCAGGTCACACCAGCCCTGCCGCTGTGTCCCCTGCTCCTAACCCAAGCAGACAGTAAAATTTTGCTGAAATGAATGAACGACACCCAGGCAATTTCCACAATGGCAATAAATAACAGTAAAAATATGGGGGGAAGCCAGGATCCCCAACGCGGTCTCTCTGCTTGCCCATCGCCCCCCTCCACCTGCGGGAGGGAGATAACTTAACGCACTCGGCTCTCCGGCGAGCAAAGCGGAGGCGCTGGTGAGGGGCAGGACATATTTCTCCAATTCTTCGGAACCCCGTTTGAGAGTTACATGATGACAAGATGCCTTTAAGCCCTTGAAAATTACGGGTTAAGCTGCTCCCACAGCAGGCTCGTCATTTCGCAGCGCACGGAATGGACGGTTCCAGCCAGCGTCTCAGACGCTGGGCCGGCAGGGCGGCAGGGTTGCAGAACGCTGGGTTTTGCTGGGATCCGTCCCGGGAAGCACATGGGCAGGCGTCCCCAGGGCGGGGGAACATCATTCCGCCGGCAGGCCCTGCCTCCCCTGTGCTGGGTCGGCCTCCCTCGGGCTCCCAGCACCGGGCCTCTTGCACACCTCCGCACACATAGGGAGGGCTACACGGTGCTGGGCTGCAGGTGAGTCCTGAACTCCTGGCCCTCGGGTGGCAGCGTGTGGCCCCCTGCCACACTCACCCCCAGAACCAAGCTGGACCCACTTTTTCCCCGCTGAGGGAGCTTCTGCGGGGTGAGGCGGGGTGAGGCGGGGCTTCTGCCGGCCACTGGCCAAGGGAACCAGGAGGCGCGGCTAGATCTCTGGCCCATCACTTCACCTGCAGCGTGCTTTACTTTTCCAATGTGCTCTCTCCTGTTGTGAGCAAACAGGGCTCCATTTCAGAGATGAGCATTCTGAGGCCCAGAGAGGTCACATGATTTGCACAGACTCCCACGGTGAGGAGGGAGCAGCAAGGTGGGGTGGACCCAGGTCTGTCCAATTCTTCAGGCTGCGACCTTCCCTTCTGCCTTCAGAGACGGCAGTGGTTATGGCTGGTCTTTCTAGCACCTCCTGTGTTCCAGGAACGGAGACACGGGCTTCCTCTGCACCCTGTGTGAGAAGCCGCTGGGGAAAGGAAGACGAAGCCCCCGACCAGTGTCTCAGCCAGGGCCCCAAGGTCCTGAGCGGCCGTGCCCAGGCCAGGCTCGGCTGGGGAAGAGAAGCTGCCCCACCAGCAGGGCTTCTGGCTTTGCAGAGACGTGGGCCCCACACTTCGCTTACTGGGGTTTGCAAAAGGACAGTGACACCTGAGTGAGTGGGGCCAAGCAGAATGCCCATCGAGGAGGAGGGGTCCTGCCCTGCCACGGGACGTGGAGGGTGAGGAGGCGGGGCCTGAGGAGGAGGGCACAGACCTTCTCTCCCGTCCTGCCCTTGACGAGCCAGAGGGCCCAGCTCTGGGAGGGCCCAATCCCATGGATCCATGCATAGACCAGTAAGTGGCACTTTGTGGTATTCAGGGTTTGTTTCTGGTTGGCCGATCCCAGCCCTCTAGGGACACTTCCCACCTGCCTCCTTCACCTCCTTCAGTGACTGTCCACCCATCCATCCATCCACCTATCCATCCATCCACCCACCTCCCTCCCTCCTTCCCTTCCATCCACCACCCACCTGTCCATCCTTCCATCCATCCACCCGTCCACCATCCTTCTCTCCCTCTCCTCCCTCCCTCCCTCCCTCCCTTCCTTCCACCCATTGATCAAGCTCAAACATCACACATTACTGGGTAGCTGCTATGTGTCTGGCCCTGGGCTGGACTTTGAGATGAGGGTGGAGAGCTGCCTGGAGAGGCTCTGCCCTCCAAGAGCACAGGACATGTTTGATGAATGACTGAGTGACCAAGTGAGCTACTAAGATGCTCTCCCAATTCCCATACTGCCTGAAGAGTCTCTCACCTGGGATGCTTGGCTATGCCATTCCCAGGCCTCCTAGATCTCAGGACCTATTACTGGGTTGACTCCAAAATGTGACTAACTTTTCTGTTTAAAAAACACAATGTGCTGTTTGTGGCATCCTTCCCAGAGAGCACAGGAACAAATCTGAGGTGCCCACGCTGCTGTCCCTGGGAAGGGCACCCCGTGTCTCCGGCAGCAGGTGACACCTCTTAGACACCCACTGCAGAAGAAAGGGTGGGTCAGGCCAGGGTTATGTCAGTTCTCTGCTTTCCTCCCCTTAAGGTGTTTTCTTTCCTGAGGACAGAGTCTTAACTGGAAACGGGCCAGGCCAAAGCTAGTCTGAATTTTCCACATTTGGGCGTCTGGGAGCGTGGCAGACAGCTGATGGGCTGGAATTCCAGACAGGGCGGTGGGGCAGGAGAGGCCTGATTTCTCAGCAACAGGAAGAAACAGGCTGCACTGGCCTTAGCCTGTTCCCACCTGTTCCCAGACCCCAGAGACACCGACAGGCCTTCACCGGGCATGCCAGGCCAGCTCTGCAGAACCGTGCACCCAGAGTGCCTCTCACTGTCTGCCCCCCTCTCTGTCTGCCCCTCTGTCTTCGCCACGTCTTCCCCACTCTCTGTCTGCCCCCATCTGCCCCCACTCTGCACCCCTCGTCTGCCCCCCACTCCACCACCCCCACAAGCAAAGATCGCTGGCCCTCTTTATGCACCACAATCCTGTCCCATATCTCTCTGCATCCATAGCTCTGTGGGTGTCATTTCTCCATCTTGCTATGACTCTAAGTGTCCTCCACAGATGCGGCTCTGTCCTTGTCCCTCTTTGTCCACCTGCCTTTCTCTATATGCCCCTGATTTTCTATGCAAGCCATTCTCTCGCTTATTCGTCACCTTCTACACTGGGATCTCTCAAGAGCAGACGTCTCACACTAGAAAGACATTGTCTGCGGACAATGTTTGGCCATCTCGGCTCCACCACAGGGAGGACAGGGGACCTAGTTCTGTCCTGGCCCATCCCTGACCGGTAACCAGATACCAGTGCTCCCAGCCCCAGGGGCAGTCAGATGATAGCAGGGATGCATAAAGTTGGGGTGCACTGCATACTATGAACAAGCAGGAGTGGAGAGTTCTGGGGGTGCTACTCCATCCAAAGTGGCCCAGGATGCTGTGTGGTGACATGAAGTAGAGACTGCAATGCAGCAGGGGACAGTCCATGTGGGTACCTGGGAAGGAGAAAGCATGTGCAAAGGCCCTGTGGTGGGAGGGACTCCAAACCCAGGTTGCATTTCCTGGGCACATCGCTGAACAGGGCACATCCCTGACCTGGCTGCAATGTCCATGGCCAGAAGGAGATAAACCCTGTGGCTGCATGCTGGATCCTGGAATTGGCTGGTATCATCAGGACACAGGTGCACTGCAGATTTGAACCTCAGCTGGTCTGGCCAACCTGGTGAGCAAGGTGTACCCCTACCTGACAGCCAGGTGATGGGGCAGGGCACCCCCCCAGGACAGGTCAGCCTGGAGGACACCACACAGAAGAGAGCTGCTGAGAGCTGGGGACAGCCGGGCACCACTCTGCCTCAGCCTAGGCAGGGACAGGACGCCAGAACACACAGCAGAGGGAGCCTCCACCCACCTGCACCTGACCCCAGGGGAAGGGCAGGCGCCTGTGTCCACATCCATTTCAGTCTGGGACCGGACACGGCAATGCCGCCAACGCAGTCAGAGCCGGCTGAAGCCCGTGTCGCCGGACGGCGCCACACATTCCTCAAGCGTCAAGTCCACACTAATACGGCAAATAAACATGGCATTTAAAGATCAGAGGCGGCACAGTTACAGTCTATTAAATTAAATTCACCATCAAGGGTGAAAGAGAAGATACACTGGGATTATTCTAGTCATGGCAATTTAAACAAAAAAGAAAGGAACATTTTGAGGGACGTAATTTCGCGGTCCCTGAAGCAGCAACAGCATCTGCCTGCGGAGTCTGTGGTCTGGGAAGCTGGGACGGGGGACGGGCTGAGCCCCTCCTGAGACAGGAGCCCGAGCCTATGCGGGGTTCACCAGGCCACCCAGCCCCCAGGACACGGCCTCCCACGATGCCGGCCCTCCCTCTCGCCCTACACAGCCTGCCCCACCCCACGGGCCCTTTCTTCCTCTGGGTTTATACTGGCCCATTGGAGCTTTGCTTTTCCCATCTGAAAAATGGGAATGGCAAGAGTCCCCAGCGGTGGCCTAGAAGTCGTCCCATGAGTGCAGAAGAGAATGGACTTGACAATGTCTCATGGACAATATGCATGCCTGGCCATGCGGTCATTCTCGTGTCCCCTGCCCCATTCCTGCCCTCTGCTCTGCCATCTCTTCTGTGTCTGTCCTAATTCTGCTTCCTGCTGGGTGGCTCTGGCCCTGAGCTGTAGGAAGGTCACCATCTCCCTTTTCCCTCTGCTCTGGAGGGGCTGCGGACACCACAGTTCTAATGGCCGGGCAACCTCACTGTCCCATGGCCTGTGGCCGATTCTCTGTTCCATGTACTTGAAGCAGGTGCGATTTCCTGCTCGAGCCTTGACATTTGCCACCTCCTCAGAACTACCGGCTGCCCCCCAGAAGGCTATTGCCCATGCCTGGTGCACCTGCTGTGGCCTTCTGGCCCGCCCACAGAGTGACCACACGCTGTGCCACGCTCTTCCCCAGGGAAAGTTGCTGGGTCACACGAAAGGTCTGCCTAGTCCTGCCAGGTTTTAGCCTTGTCTTTCTTTTTCCATCTCATTTTCTTTCTAGGACATCTTTATCCCTATTTATCAATATTGGGTTCAATTTTGCACTGATGCATGGTACAGCCATTTTTTAAAAAATGCAATGAAAATAGTTCTGTGGCTTTATTTTTGGTTATATAAATCACATCTGTACATTGTAAAAACCTGAGTAATGCATAAACATAAGAATTATAAATAGTCTGGAATCTCCCCACCCCAAGGTAACCCTCATTGCAGGTGTGCTGGAGGGAGGCGACTGGAGGCTGGCCGCCTCCTCCCTCCCCCACCCTCTCCCCTCTGTCCCCTCCCCGCCTTCCCTCCCTCCCTCCCTTCCCATGTGCTTTATTGCAGGCATTAAGATCCAGTCTTACGTTTTCCCCACACAGCTTCTCCCCGCCCGCTACCAGGCGGCTGACCAAACCAAACGCCCAGGCAGGGACACTGGGCTCTCCCCCGAGCTCCTGCCTGCGCGCGGACACACACCTGCCCGGCAGTCTCGGCGTTTCGTTTTGTTTCACGTTAAGCGAGATCACATTATCCACTCTGAGGAACCTTGATTTTCTCACTTATCACATCGAGGCGCCCTCCAGGTCGATGAGAGCCTCTCTCCCCGTGACAGTCCCAGCGTGGACCTGCTCCCCGTGCGTCCCTAGCGTGGGGCGTCCAGCTGCTCCCGCCCGACCCACCCGGTCCCCGCTGTCCGCGGCGCGGGACGTAAGGAACATCCCTGCACACAGAGCGCCAGCCTGCTGCTTCCCGGCGACGGAGACAACGCAGGGCAGGAGGAAGCACCAGGGGGTCTCCGCCGCGGCGGGCTGCGGGCGTTGCTGGCTGGCGCCGCACGCCCAGGGACCGAGGGTGCCGCCAGGGACGCCAGGGCACCGCACCGCCGTGCCCTCCCTCCCCTGCAGCTCGCTGAGAAGACGCAAACGCGCCCTCTCCCCCCTTCCGTCCGTCCGCACCTTCCGGCCGCCATCCTCACGCCGGTGTGCACCCCTGCCCTGGGAGGGGAGCCCCTTTTCACCATTTATGGACTTTGGGGTCTGCTCCTCTGTGACGTGCCCGCAGCACCTCAGCTTCCCCGCTCCCCTCGCATCTTCCCGTGACCAACCCACAGGATCTTTCCAGAAATGTATGGTGGTTACCACAGCTCCTAACCCCGTACTCCTCACACGGGGCGCTTCTCATGAGTCCATTTTACCCACTGATTTTTGTTTATAGCTTTTTCCTCGCAAACAATTATGTTTTATTTATTTGCTTTGTGTAAATGTCAAGGGCACAAGTACGGTTTCGTCGCATGGATGCGTCATGTAGCCGTGAGGGCTGGGCCTTTAGTGTGGCCGTCTCCTGGATGGCGTCCCTGGTGCCCATTCCATCACTTCTCCCCTCCCCCCACACCCTCCAAGTCTCCAGTGCCCGTTATTCCACTCTCTGTCCACGGTGACACGCTGTGTGCCTCCCACCGGTGTGTGAGAACATGCCGCGCTTCACTGTCTGTTTCTGAGCTATTTCACTTCGAAGAATGGCCTACAGCTCCGTCCAGCTGCTGCAAAAGACACCATTTCATTCTTCTTTATGGCTCAGTAGTATTCCATGGAGTGTGCGTGTGCGTGTCCCACATTTTCCTTACCAGTTCCTCCACTGATGGACACGTAGGTTAATTCCGTATCTTTGCTATCGTGAATTGTGCTGCGACAAACACATGAGTTCAGGTGTCTTTTTAATATAATGACTTCTTTTCCTTTCAGTAGATACCCAGTAGTGGGATTGCTGAATTGAATGGTAGTTCTATTTTTAGTTCTTTGAGAAATCCCCGTACTGTTTTCCATAGATGTACTAATTTACATTCCCACCAACAGCACAGTATGAGCATTCTCTCTTCTCTGCATTCTTGCCAATATCTGGTATTTTTTGACTTTTTAACAATAGCCATTCTGACTGGTATAAGATGGTATCGCATTGTGGTTTTAATTTGCATTTCACTGATGATTAGTGATGTTGAGCATTTTTTTATGCTTGTTGACCATTTGTATGTCTTCTTTTGAGAAATGTCTTTCATGTCCTTTGCCCACTTTGTATTATAATGGGGTAATTTGGGGGTTTTGTTGTTGCTGTTGTTATTGAGTTATTTGAGTTCTTTGTGGATTCTGGGTATTAGTTCATTGTTGGATACATAGTTTGCAAATATTTTCCCCCATTCTGTAGGTTGTCTGCTCATTCTGATATTTATTTTGCTATGCAGAAGCTTTTTAGTTTAATTAAGTCCCATTTGTCTATTTTTGATTTTGTTACATTTGCAAACAAAAAATACATTTTTGTTTTGTTACATTCACGACAAGGTCTTAGTCATGAATTCTTTGCCTAGGCCAATGTCCAGAAGAGTTTTTTCCAGGTTTTCTTTTAGCATTTTTATAGTTTGGGGTCTCATTAAGTCAATATTAATCCATCTTGTGTTAATTTTAGTGCATGGTGAGAGAGAGGGGTCCAGTTTCATTCTTTTGCGCATGGCTCTCCAATTTTCCCAGCACCATTTATTGAATAGAGTGTCCTTTCTTCAGTGCATGTGTTTGTTGACTTTGCTGAAGATTAGCTGGCTGTAGGTCTATGGCTTTATTTCTGGGTTCTCTATTCTGTTTCATTGATCTATGTGTCTGTGTTTATACCAGTACCATGTTGGTTTGGTTAGGTTACTATAGCCTTATAGTATAATTTGAAGTCAGGTAACGTGATGTCTCCAGCTTTGTTCTTTTTGCTTAGGATTGCTTTGCTTTGGCTTTTGGGGCTCTTTTTTTTTTTTTTTAGTTCCATATGAATCTTAGGATTTTTTTTCTAATTCTGTGAAAAATGACATTGGTATTTTTTGATAAGAGTTGTATTGAATCTATAGATTGCTCTAGGCAGTAATAGCAGTCTGTAGTAATAGCTACCAAAAACAAAAAACCAGGAGTACATTTAACCAAGGATGTAAAAATCTCTACAAGGAAAATTAGTATAAAATACTGATGAAAGAAATTATAAATGACATAAATAAACGGAAGAACATCCTATGCTCATGGATTGGAAGAATCAATTTTTTGGTGTTTTTTTGTTTTGTTTTTTTGTTTCTTGTTTGTTTGTTTTTGTTTTTGTTTTTTGAGACAGAGTCTCTTTCTGTCACCCAGGCTGGAGTACAGTGGCCTCATCGTAGCTCACTGCAACCTCAAACTCCTCAACTCAAGCAATCCTCCCGCCTAGGCCTCCCAGAGTGCCGGAATTATAGGCGTGAGCCACTGCACAGCACCAATATTGTTAAAATAACAAGCAATTATGTTTTATATATCAAATGTATCTATATTTTATTTTTATCAATTCTGGATTTCTTGTCTTGCTTAAATGGTTATATATATTCTCCTAATCTTTCTTACAATATTTGTATTTTTAAAAATTTTTTATTTTTTTAATCATCCTGAAATCCTTAATCTTCCTCTTGACCCAGAGACCTATGTCCCCAGCGAGCTCCCTCACCAAAGACAGGGTATAACTTAATGTTTTTCCCATTGGAAGTACCAAACGAGCCACTGACAGTTTCCCCCTCTAACTTAAAAAGCTGCGTTTCTCATTATTAATTCTCATTCTCTTTGTCTGTCAGTGTGCACGTTGGTGTGCCGAGCAGAGTCACCCCACTGAGTCATTTTTCTTTTTTTGTGCCATTTGAGTTTGAGGGCAGCAATTTTATGATAAGTTTTAATGGTGTCTCAGGCAAGTTCCCTTTCTTTGGTTTCTTTTTCAATTTTTAGAAATTCTTTTCTATTTTTGGACAGTTATCCTCCTATATAAACTTTAAAAGAATTTATCTACTTTCATTTTTATACACTAAAACATCTAAACCTAAGGTTAAATAAATGTGGGGTCTAAAATGCCACAATTCTGGATTATGACAATAAATGCTCAGAAACACTTAATTCTAACAGTCGTGACCTCCTGCCCGTTATCACAGGGGATTTCTTGTGACCATTAGTTGCTGGTTCAGTCATTGGCTCAAGTGATCTAGTAAAAACCAACTAAACATTCCTACTATCTTTATACATGTAGATGAATGTCATTTTAAATTCATGGCACTTACCTATACTGCTTTGTTTCATTTGTTTGTTGTTTTCTTTTATATCTGTGTATTGGGGTATAAGTGTCTATTTATCCCCTAACGTGTTTCAGGGTGTGCTACCTCCAGGAAGCCCTCCCTGACTACGTCCAGTCTCAGATAATGTTACCGAGCTCCTACACAAAGCACAGTCTATGTGCTTTATAAGCGTGTCCAGCCCACGCCTCCTGGCTGCCCTGCAAGCTCAGAGATAAGGACCTGCCCTTGGGGGAAAGGAGCACCGAGGCCCAGAGAGGAAGCGACCAGCCAAGACCACACAGCCAGTGTGTAGCCTCATTGTTCTACTGCTCTCTTTGCTGCCCTAGCAGAGCAGGGCCTCAGCAACGTCAGCTGATGAACACGCAAAGGAGATGGGCAGACACGCAGACAATGCCATTCTGCAGCTGCTGGGACTTCTAAGTGGAGAAATCCAAGTCCGTCACCATGGCGAAGGGAGTTTTCTGTGGGTCCCAGTGGAGTGAATGTAACTATGCCAAACGGAGCTGGGTGCCAAACGCTTACCACAGGCGACAGCCTCCACGGCTGGTTGACATGTCGGGCCTCATTAAGTCCAGGCGCCGCATGCCTTATCCCGTGAAGAGAAGCGTATTCAGATCAGGACAAGTTCCTTTTCTCACACACAGTTTCCCGGGATTCACCCAAGTAAGACGCCAGGATCCTGGACTGTCCTGCAGTGAGGTTGTCCCTGACTGTCTCTCCTGGCTGCTACAGCCTCCCCACCCAGGGTCAACACACCACCTGGAAAGGGGAACCCAACCCTCGCTGGGGTGCCGTGTGGCCGTGAGCTCCCATTTCCTGGACTCCTCGTGGTGACTCGGGGAGCTAGGTGCCGTCACCCTGTCTCACAGAGGGGAAATGGCGCCAGAGAGTTAAAGGCTGGAAACGTCACACGCCAGGCCGGAGCCCCAGTGCTGGCCACCCACTGCCACCTTGTCTTCGCTCAGCTCTCTGAGGGCGGTGCAACACTGACCCCCATCTTTCCTATGAGAAAACTGAGGCTCCTGAATTAATTGGCAGAGCTGGGCTTCAGACACAGCCCTCGCTGGCCTGCCACCGGGGCTGGATGTTGGGGGTCGTCTGAGTGCTCCCCTGCTCCATGCTGTGGGTGTCAACCACCTTCCACGTGGGATGTTTCTTTTCCTCTAGAACCCCATCAAGGAGGGCATCAACATCACCATCATGCAGAAAAGGGAAGAAAGCCCAGAGAGGTGATGTTACTTGCCCCAGGCCACACAGCTGGTCAGCAGAGCACAGGAAATGCTGAACAAAGGAGCACATTCCTACAGGACCAGCCCTTTCCAGAGTCGCAGAAGCATGGCCGTGGAGAAGACCACCCTGTGACAGACCAGCTGAGGACCACAAAAGGCCTCACCCAATGCTACATACCTGCCCAGGGACGTGGGTGTCCCTCTCCCACCCGGGCAAACACACTGGGGCCTCCACACTCACCCTGGCCTCATGCTGCGGCACCGCTCGGTCAGTGTGTGTCCCCCCTCCACCCCCCGAGTCCAGACCTCAGTCTGGGGCAGAAGCCTCAGCCCCCAGGGGGCAGTTGGAAGAGCACCGGCCCGAGAACCAAGGGGCCTGGCTTCCAGCTTTGCCTTGGCCATGACCTGCTGTCACTTCCTCTCTCTGGGCCTCAGTCTGCCATCCATGAAATGGGAGCGTGTCAGCCCCTCAGACGACAGGACTCACAGGGCTCCTTCCTGACCCCGTTTTCTGCAGTTTGCCATCTCTAGTCAGAGGGAAGAGGCGTGGGCTCAACCTGCTGGCAGACGCTATCTTACTAGGGCTCGGTCCTTCCCTTCCAGACACGGGACAGGCAGGGGTCTGAACCCCCCGGGGCTGGCCCAGGGAAGTGGGAAGGCTGAGTGAGCGCTCCTGCTACAGTCAGAACCTCTTCAGGGTAAGAACCTGGTTCAGGCAGCCCTCCGAGCTGACGGGTAAATTAAGGCCCAGGTGCAGACCCCAGCCCAAGCCCAAGCAGGTGGGCGGTGGGCTCTGCCACCACACAAACTCACCGGGGG
This sequence comes from Cheirogaleus major, assembly GCA_963574435.1. Lineage (NCBI taxonomy): Eukaryota > Metazoa > Chordata > Mammalia > Primates > Cheirogaleidae > Cheirogaleus > Cheirogaleus major. The sequence continues at coordinate 12,413 of CAUYPO010146401.1, read as the reverse complement.
GCCCCCGGGTGTTCCCGGGGCTCAGCTTGCACGCTCTGAGCTGGAGGCCGTCATCCCATCGCAAAGGGGTGACCCCGGGGGTCGGAGCTGTGGACGGCATTCCTGGGACACAGGCTGGCCCTGGAGAGGGCACGTAAAGACTCACGGTCCAACACAGCTCCTCGCAGGTCGCAGCTGCGACACAGTGCAGGTCACCGGACATCCTGGCCACCCGCTTCCTCCTCTGTAAAGTGGGGGTCCTGACATCCCTCACAGGGCTGTCATGAGGAGTGAATCACACGGCTGTAGGAAGCAACATTTTGGAGAGCCCCACTCCAGCCTGGGTGTCCAGCCAAGCACTCGGTGGGCCTTTGGTTTCTGTCTAAGCCTCACCGTACCCTAAAGGTGGCCGCCATGCCCACCTCCTCTCTGCAGCTGGAGGCCAAGGTGCACGCTGGCGGTGGTTGGGAGGGGCCTGACTCAGACAGCTGGACCCCAAGGCCAGCTCTTCCAGAACGGTCTGTAACTGTGCCCAGAGCACAGTGCTGCATCAGGTCACCAGCCTCTCCCCTCCCCCAAGATGGGGGTTCTGCCAATTGCCACTTTTAAGAACAAATTCAATGTCATTCCCATTTATCTGCCTAATTGGCTGTCCTTGATTGGATGTCACTGGAAAGGGGCCCAATTCTCATTCTTAATTTAAGAGCAGAGTCGATTTCCTCGGTCAAGGCTAAAAGGAATCATCGAGATGGTCTCAGCTGACCAAGGCCACACCCGCCTCCCGGTTCCAGAGCCCCAGGACCTGAGACAGCCACGACGCCCACTGGGAAATGAGTGTGGCTCATAGGTTACGCCGCTGGGCATCTGGAATCCCAACCCTAGGAGGCAGACGCAAACTATGGGCTCCAGTATACAGATGAAGAAACTGAGGCACAGAGAGGTGAAAGGTCATGTTCACAGCCATAAATAAGGCTGGGAAATGGAACTGAGACCGTCCGTCTCGATGGTCTCAAGTTCAATTGCGCTTGTCCTTCCTCGGGGCTCCCCGCTGCTGACCGAGTTCCTGTGTGTCTGGGGCCCTCTCTGTGCAGGGCCTGCCTGCAAGCCGCAAGCCCGGCCCTCCTCCACCCCTCAGACAGCGCACCTCCTCGCCTCTCCTCCTCAGGGTGTGCCCAGCTGCAGGTGATGCTCCCAGCTTCCCGTGCTGGGCAAGGGGCGGTGTAGTGGCTCCCTCAAGTGTCGCAGAGCCCGACAGGGATGACCGGGTCAGTAGCCATGGAGGTGGGGCACGGGCTGGCCTTGGGGTCAGTTACGTGAGCAGAGAGAACAGCCACCCCTTGGGGTGCATGCGGCGGGAGGGAGACTCTGCGGACAGCACTGCCTGCAGGGACACAGGCACAGAAGGACAAGCAGAGGCTCCTGGGACGGGCGAGGCGGCCACGGCCCCTCGGGGAGCAGCATGGACCAGGGTGTCTCTGTGGGCACATGGGGTTCTCACGGCCTGTTTCTCGGGATTAACGAGACAATTCCGTGATATCCTCTGTGGCCAGCCCCCAGCCACGGCCTGGCACCCAGCATGCACAGGACCCCTCCGTGGCACCCCTACTTCCACGTTGGCTCTCCCGTGTCCCATGTCACGTAATGGAGTGTTTCTTAACGGGTGCTGTGGGGCCTGATTTTTAAGTTAAGTGGCCTGTCTCACCTGAAGAAGCTCTGTATGACTCTCAGCGCTCTGATTCGCCCAGGCTTCGCCACGGGGTGCACAGTCTTGCTTCCCACCCTGCCTGTACTCCAGATGCCCATCTTTTTGAATTCTGTTTACTTTGTTTTGCCAGCAGAGTTTTTGGTCCTTTGGCTCTCGGTGGAATTTTTGCATTTCAGGAAGGATCGTTCACGGCAGCTTCGCAGGGGGCGCCGGCTGCCACGGCCCCCCAGCGGGGCTCCCCACCTCACACTACTCTCTCACGGTCCCTGACAGTCAGGCCCGGAGCACGTCACGATGGAAGAGTTATGGGTTTGGGCAGGACAGGCTGCATAATGTGTGGGCCCAGGACAAAATGAAAATGCAGTCCCCTTGTTCCATAATAAACAAAAAAATATTTATCTTAAAAAAAAAAAAAAAAGCACTCCAAGACAGTGACAGTAGAGCACTGACAAAGCTGGAACCCTTTGAAGGGGGTCACGTGCAACCACCTGGGCACTTGCCGGTGAAGCCAGCCCTGGGCCAGGAGTCAGGTGGGGGTGGGCTCCCAGCCCATCACAGCCACGGACGAACCGGGTGACGTCAGCAGCTACTATAGTTCTCCTCCCTGGGTTTGGTTTCCTGGCCTATGAAACGGACACTGTTTAAGGATTATTACTAGGATGGAATGAATTGATCTGCATAAGGAGCCTCTGTGGTGCCCAGCGCCCAGCAGGGACTTCGGACATCTCCACTCTTGGTCCCAGCAGTCACACGCAACCGAGGGGCTGAGCTGAGTGCTGACACCACACGAACACTGGGGTTCCGCGCTCTGGTGCTTTGGGCAAAGGCTCTGGGGTGTGAATTACGGTGATGGCTGCTGAACACCCATTTCTATTGCACGTGCTGCAGCAGGAGCCTTGGGCTGGGGGTCAGGTGCCCCCACACTCCCAAGAACGCAGGACATGAGCTGTGACGGAGGACGCACCCCTGCCCTGGCGCATGGACAGCAGCGAGATGGTTCAAGGTCAGGGTGGGGGTGCCCCGGCTCCTCCTCCTGCTCCAGGCCTGCAGGGGAGGTGTCCGTCCAAGGCCACGGCAGACAGGGAGAAGCTGGCAGAGGAAAGCCTTTCTCCTCCAGGGCTGAGCTCAGAGCCGAGCCTGGGCCTCAGAACCCCACACTGCCAACCAGGAGCCCACTTACCCTTTGTGCCTAGCCTGTGCCACCTGGTGAAGTTGGAAATAAGAAATACTGAAATGTGGTATCCAGCAAGCCGGGGCCAGCCAGTCCCCTTAGGTCAACACACGTTTCACCAACATCCATTCTGGCCCTGTCTGGCCCTGAAGAACACAGGGCCACGTCTGTCTGCACCAGCACCTGCAGCTGCACCTGTGTCCAACTGCGTCTAGGACAGCCAGCTCCACCTCGCCCCCACCTGCGCCTGTGTGGCTCTCGATCCCTGCCTATCCCTCTCCAGGTGAGACACACCTGCATCCTCTCCCAGCGCCTGTCCCATCTCATGTCCCTCTCTGTCTCCATCTCTGTCTTGACCTCATCTCGATGTGGTTGGGCCTGAAAAATCTGTGTGGACCACATATGAGTCAAAGTCACTGCCAACTTTATATTTCTAGGAGAAAAAAAAACGTTATTGGAAAACACTCTGTTACCCTATTTCTAAAAGGGTAGTTAGTCTCTTTCTTTAAAAAGGCCAGGAATTCCATGACCATGAATGTGGGTGACATATGTCTGTGTGTATTTCTTTCCCTTTTGAGCTTGAATTTTCACAGCTCTATCTAGTAATATTTTCCCTGTTTGGGACTCTGAAAAGATGACAAATATCTGTACATACAGAAAGATATATTTTTAAATCTCCCCAATCCCCCCGATGAAATTGGGCTCACGAAGAGTGGCCACACGCCTGTGATCAGGGGTCAGGGTGCTATAATTGGTGGGGCCTCTCTGTGTGACTGTTTCATTTTAAAACATGAACTCGAGTGAAACTTGTCCAATAAATGTACCGAGAGACAAAAGAGTAGCCAGAGTCTTAAAAGAAGTGAAATAGCATTTAAATCGGTCCTACTTTCCCTGGGTCACCGACACCCTAACGGTTCTATGATGTTCTTTCCCCCCTGACCGCTGCGCCGGGCGGCACGGGCGTGGCTGTGAAGCGCGTCGCGGATGCGCCGCGCCTGCCAGGCCAGGCCGCCTGCCTCCTGCTTGCACAGCGGCTTCCGAGTGCAAAGGTCACATTGGCAGCTGGACAGCCATGAGACCTGGTTTCAAATTCCAGTCTTGCCGCTTCTGGCCGGTGGCCGTGAGCAGGCCGCGTCCATCCTGCATTCGCGAGGACAGAGCTGGGCGCGAGCCACGGGGGGCACGGCGGAGCGTGTAGGGAACTATGTGCCCAAGGCCCGACACCAAACCCTGAATCTTAATACCTATGTAAGTTGCTAGGATCGGTCACTCCCTCTTTTTCTAAAATTGAACTCAGAGTTTCACTCACAACTTCAGTTCCCACGACTTTATTTTTACATAAGATTATTACATATGTTACTCAACCATGGAGATTTTCAGTAACTTAGCCCCCACAGAAGAATGTTCTAATAAAATTAATATTAATAACTGCTACAAGATAAGAAAGCGCCAAATACGACGGGAAGACAGAAGGGACACCGATGGATTCTGAAGGAGAAACCTCACAGCAGTTTAAGAAGTGGTCCTTAAAAGTAAAATTTCCCCAAGTAGATAATTAGGATAAGGAGGAATAGAGGAGGAATCAGAGGAATAGGAGGGATACGGTCATGAAAATAAAATGGTGAGTTTTAACCAATACTATTCGTTTTCCAAGGTTTCAGTGACCTAAGGTCAACCACAGTTCAAAAATATTAAATGGGCCGGGCGTGGTGGCTCACGCCTGTAATCCTAGCAATCTGGGAGGCCGAGGCCGGCGGATCACTCAAGGTCAGGAGTTCGAAACCAGCCTGAGCAAGAGCGAGATCCTGTCTCTACTAAAAACAGAAAGAAATTAATTGGACAACTAAAAATATATATAGAGAAAAATTAGCCGAGCATGGTAGCGCGTGCCTGTAGTCCCAGCTACTCGGGAGGCTGAGGCAGAAGGACCGCTCGAGCCCAAGAGTTTGAGGTTGCTGTGAGCCAGGGGCCATTTTGGCAGATTTGCCATGAGGCCAAGTGCCCAAGCCAGGAGGCTGCAGGAGGCCTGTTCTCAGTTCCTGATGCCAGCACCAGCCCTGGAGCCTTCGCCCTGAAACCGGATCATCAAAGCACGTAAACCCTGCCCCCTGGGTGCACACGGCAGCACACCCCACAATGAGCCCTGCTACCCACTTGGAGGGGGCTGGATTGGCACGAGTGACCAGTAACATCATCACAGATGTGCCGCTGCTTTCATCTTTCCCTCCAAGGAAGATAAAGATGTAAAGACCAGGGTGAATTGGACAAGGAGCCAAGACCACGAGCAGAACAGGGTTCTAGGTGAGGAGCTCTGGGCTCGGAGTGGTCCACAGGGACGGGCGCTGTGCAGGCGACGGGACCAGGGCGGAGGTCTGGACCCCTCGGGTCGACTGTGGCACGCACAGATGCCACTACGCAGTGGGAAGCACTGACGCAGGGCTCACCCCACCCACGCCTTCACACGTGTGCACTCAGGGCCCTCAGGAGAGGAGCAGGTGCCTTTTCCAACCCCCAGATGTGGAAATGAGGGTCCAAAGAGATGAAAAAACTTGCGCGAGTTGCTACAGCTGCAAGAGCCCAGAGCCGCGATTCAAACTCGAACTGGATCTTCCCTGGTTTGAGCAAGTCCAGTTCCCCAGAAGACCACAGGCCTGCGGCGAATCATTGTAATTGGGTCTGAGGGACCCTGCGGTCCCGTCCCAGGCTCCACTCTGCTCAGGCCGCCACAGCACTGCAGCTGGAGGCACCTCACAGCCCCGAACTGAAGCCCTGGGTGGTACGTCGGAGGATACTGGGGTCCTCCCTGCCTCTGCCCCACCGGGGACTCCCCACCCCCCACCCTCCAGCAGCCAGGGCCTCTCTGAATTACGGAGACGAGACACACGCATCCAGCCACAGCTCACAGAGGTCTCCTGGGCTTCGGTGTCAGCCAATCCCCTCTGTCCCATGCCCGGGCTCCAGCACAGTCTGTTTTCCACGTTTGTTGCTTAACTTGGACGTTGCCTGTCTCCTCCAGTCTGCGGCTGGGGCCCCAGAAGCAGATGAGGCCGCGAGTGTGGGTGGTGCCTGTAGGGAGCCGGCAGCTGGGACAGAGGAGGCCCCCACCTCAGGGCGCGTCAACAAGAGGCCCTCTCTGTGGGCAGGGGCGCCCAGTACCGCTGGGGCCCAGAGAGACGGCGCAGAGCACACCCCAGGAGCAGGGAAGCGGGTGCGGGTCCACCTCCTCCTGTGCACCGTGCTTGGGGCTCCTCTGGGCATGTCCTCCCAGCACCCTGGGCAGCCCCCTGTGCAGACCGAGCCACCGTGGAGGGGCCCCAGGGTGGCAGGCGCTGAGGGTGGGAGCTGGCCGTGCGCAGGGCAGGGGTGTGCTCTGGGTGTGGTGGAGGCGGGTGCGGGCAGGGGCAGAAGGCAGATGAAAGCCCCTGGAGTCAGAGGTCATGTCTAACTGCTCTCCCACCAGGGTGCCCACAGCGCTTGGTGCACAATGGACACAGTGAATGAAGCTCCAATGATGTGGCCTGAAGCCAGGATCGCATGGATGCTCGCTCCGCACCCTGCTCCTCCCGGGACCTCCTCCCACTGTGTCCGCGTGCCGTGCCAGCTCTGCCCCTGCCTGTTTGCTGTCATCCTCGCTGCGGTGCTGACCTCGCCAAACTGTGGTTTAATCACCTGCTGCTTTTCTTTCCAGGTTCTGAGTCTGGGGAGGAAAGAGAGCAGACGGGAGCGCTGTTCTGGGGAGGGTCTCCCGGGCACGTCTCCGCCAGGGCGAACTGCTGACGGCCATGTCCCCCGCATGTTTGCCCATCTTGGAGAACAGCCCTCAGCCCTCGAGGCCGGGCCCCACGCCCAGACCTGACCCTAGACGGTGCCAAGTCCCAGGGTCCCGTCTGCAACCCTCCTCCCGAGACTGCCCTATTGGGTCCACTGTGGCCGCCTCCCCCGACCTGGGCCTGCCTCCCAACCGGGGCCTCTCCTGCACACAAATCCCACAGGGTCCTTGGGAAAGAACAAGTCTGCCCATGTCCTGCCCTGCTCAAGCTCCGTCCATAGCTCCCCATGGCCTCCAGGATAAGACTCCAGGTTTGAGTCGGGCTCCTGTGTCCCCCAGAACCCGGTTTCCCCTCACTCACTCTCCCCCATCTACCCCACACGGTACACACTGCAGACACGCTGCTCCTGGGGTGGCGACACACATACACGCACACACACCCTCAAGTACTACATTCACCTGCTCATACACACTCAAACACACACACACTCAGACATGTACACTACTCACACATGCACACACTCAACCACATACACACACACTCGTGCTACATTCACCCATTCGTGCACACTTAAACATGCATGCACACTTGTACACATGCAAATACACATATGCACACAGGCACCCTGTGCCGTGTCCCTCTCCCTGTCTCTGTCGTGCTGCCCCCTCTCCTGAGAACATCTCCTCTGGTCTCAGCCTGGCTCTCCTGCCACATTCAGGACCCAGCCGAGGAGCCACCCTGCAGGAAGCCAGGCCATGCTCAGCTGCACAGGGCTCAGGGCCCCCTGGGCACCTGTCCCTCCATGGAACCACTCCTGGAGACACAAGCGGAGGGAGGGCGTCCCTACTCCCAGGCAGCCCTGACTCCTAATAGGTGCTTTGTAGTATAGTCATCTCTGTGTTCCTGGGATCACACTTTGTCTATGACGACCTTGGAGTCAGTGGCATCCCTGCTTGTGGCCAACCACCTGCCACTAAGGCCGAGTCCTCAGGGGGCAGGACCTCACCTAGTTGTCTTGCTGACTTGGCAAGGCGTGTTCTCTGCACACCTTCCAGAGCCAGGGAGGGGTTGGGATCTCTGCACATTGGTCCCCAATGTCACTACGGAGCTGAATGAGCTTTGCCCTAGAGTCACCGAAGCTTTGTCCTCCCGGCAAAGAGTTATCACTGGCATCCTGCCTGCCATGTTGTTGAAACTCTTCTCTTTGCTGCTGAAGTTATTTGAGGATCAGAGCTCCTGGGCGGGCTCTCACCCGGGGCCTCCCTTATCACTTGTAGCACCTAAGTCAAGACACGAGCCTGGGTCACCCGTGTCCCTGGAACCACTGAGTCCTGGGTGTCAGGGGCTGACGCCCCCAACCTTGGAGGATCCCCATCCTTCCCTCTCCAGGCCTCAGACACAGCCCCCACCCTGGCGGAGGTACAGCCATTTGAAATGTGGGTGCATGAATGTGGCCCAAGCAGAGGAGCCCCCAAACTGGGACTGGGTTGAACTGCAGATGAGTCGCAGTGAAAAATATTTCTTAAAAATGTTCCCCCTCCTATGCATGTGAACCTGCCTTTTCTACAAAGTTCTTGGTGGCCTTCTGGCTTCTGCATTTTAAGCAATGAATTTCCTGGAAAGAGGATAGTATCTGGGTCTAGACCCAGCTCACCCACAAGGCCGTGACCTTAGGCAAGTCACTTGCCCTTGTAGCTCCTCAGTTTCCCCGTCTGCGCAGTGGGGATTGTGACAGCACCTCCCTCCCTCCTTGGGCTGTTCAGCTGTGAAGTAAGCAAAAGGTGCTGGTTACTCAACGCAGGGCCAGGCACAGCGCCGGCGCTCCACATACGGCAGGGACAGTGGGGACATCCTCACTTTGGGGCCTTTAAGGGGTGATGGTGTGACCCGCATGACCCCTGGCTCAGCCCCAGCCAGGAAACGTCTCTCCGTGGGGCCCGTCTCTTGCTGGGGGTTGGCAGCTCCTGGCAGCCAGGGCCCCAGGCAGCCTTGTCCTTCACGGGGGGGCGTGTGAGGCTGGGAGCCCAACACGCAGAAGTCACACAGCCCTGGGCGAGACCCCCAGCTCCCAGAGCCACATTCTCCTCCTGTGTCAACAGCACCACCCCGTCGTGCTGTGGGGAAGGCTGGGGAGCCTCCTGGGAGAGGCACAGCGGGTCTTCCTCCTCGTTCCTGCATCTCCGGGCCTCACGTGCACCAGCAGCCTCAGCGAAGGGAAAAGGCGAGCCCGAGAGTGGCAGGGAGGGGAAAGACAGCCGGATGCGCTCTTCAAGACTGAGGTCTCAGCCACTGACACCATCCGTGTGACACTGGCTCTCTCTCTTACCACTCGGACCCTCAGTGTCCTCTTCTGCAAAATGGCCAATATCCATTCATAGCACCATTATGTAGAGTGAATTAGGTCCCATGTATAAGCATAAGAGCCCCCACCTGATTTTCTTTTGTCTCCTACTACTGTGCCAGGTAACTGCATGAACCTAACCTCTGGGCAGGCACTGGGTTCCCGACCACAGAAACCAGCCCTGCTGGAGAGGGGACCTGGCCTCTCTGATGGAGCCGAGCTGAGCCAGAGCCACGCGCCCGCCCCCCACCCCCCGCAGTCAGAAGGTCCTCTGTCTCTGTCACTTCCCTCTGCCTGTGGCTCCCCGGCAAAGGCACCTCGATGCGGCCGTGGCCTTCCCCGCTCTCGCCGGGCTCCTTTCTGTAGCTTTGGCCTTTGCACACGCAGCCCATGAATAATGAATCCTGTCGTAAATTTAGAAAGCGTCCTTTCTCCCCGCCACTCTCTTTTCGCTATACTTTTCTCATGCTAGCTTGTAAGAAAACTAATCCCTTGAAAACACATTTTTCCCTCAACTGATTTCCTGATGACCAAGATTAAGTTACTAATTTGACAGCCTCCGCACAGAGTGCCCCTGGCTCAGCGCCCTGAGTGGGGGGACAGGGAAGGGGCACGGGGGCTCCAGTAGCCTTTCAGGGGCTCTAACTCTGGGGGCTGGTGGCGTGGAGGGAAGCTTGCAGCCTACAGTGAGCCCCGGGTTTGCCCCTGCGTCCCCAGCCCGGGCGGCCCGGCTGGCAGCCTCCTCCGGGCTCCGGGTGAGGACAGGAGCTCTGCAGCTTGTCTCGCAGCAGGGTTCCTGAGATACAGGTGACAGCTGGGCAGCCAGGGCCACATAGTGGGCTCGGCTACTTTGGTCTCCTCCCTTCCTTCCCGAGTCACACTTCACAAGGCACCAGAAGAAGTTTTTGGAAAAAGTCAGGTGCACTCTCGAGAAAGCTCCAGATCCCCACCCCTGCCCTGTCTCCTCTGTGAGACTTTGCAGCGGGTGACTCTCTGGGGCCTTCCACCCCTCGGAGCCAGGCCTGCTCCTCTGTGGCCACGCCTCAGTCCTCCCTCTGCCCTCGGCGCACATTCCATCCTCACTCACGCAGCTTTCCCAACATGCTCGCTCTGCCAGGCCCGGCAGGTGCTGCCCTGATTCCCTGGGCGGCGCAGGTGAGGTGCTCAGGCTGTGGAGTGCCTCGTGGGGTTGCCGTGCAGACGCGGTGGGGAGGCCGAGGGAGACGAGCAAAGGGCCTGTGCTGGGCCTAGGCCTCTCCTCAGGACGCAGAGACCAGAGACCATGCGGCTTCAGGCTGCTCCCTTCCCTCCTGAGCCTCAGTTTCCCGTCTGCACAATGAGGTGGCTGACTTCCATGGTCTGCCAGACCCTCCCAGCTGTGAGCTGCCAAGGGCTGATGAGCCTGGGACAACTGCTTATTTCTGTGTCGAATAAGGAGGACTTGGGCTTGGGGTCCAGGGAGAGCATTGAGCAGGGAGCAATAGTCGTGGACCTGCCCTTGGAACAGACGCTTGGGCTCAGAGCTGGGGAAGGTCCCTGTACTCACTGACGGATGAGGAAACAGGCCCGGAGGAAGTAGGGGAGCTGCTGGAAGACACACCGCTGTTTGGGGAAGGGATCTGCACCCAGGTCCTCCTGGGCATGTGCAGAAGAAGGAGCACCTTTGACGGCCACCCTGGGTGCTGCCCTGCGGGGTGAGCACCGCCGCCCATGGCTCCCACTGTGCGTGCACCTGGTGCACGTTCTCTGACTTCCACGCCCACAGGTTTTTCATTTTCTGCTCAAGCCTGTTGGGTTTGCCCTGTGTGACTGGGTGTGACTCTTGCAAGGGGAGCCTTTCCCCAAAGCTCCGTGGGCAGGGCTGCACAGCTGGAAGAGGCAGATGGTGATCGGGCCCCAGCCTGCCCAGATTCCGAGTCCTCTGCTGCGTGCTCTTGCCGCCCACCTGGAGCCCAAGACCAGCTCTGGAGCCTGAGTTGGTGCAGGTGCAAGGAGAGGCAGAGTCCTGGTAAATTTGCCTTATTGAGTATTTAGTCAAGGTCATGGTGCTGACGCTGAGTTCCATGGTTTCTAAGCCAACTTTGGTACCAGCATTGCTAACATGCCTTTTTGCTAGAGTAGAACAATTAATTTCAAGGGTAATGGGCCCTTCTCTCCCTCTCTGTCTTTGTCTGTCTGTCTGTCTGTCTGTCTCTCTCTCTGTCTCTCTCTGTCTCCTCATTGCCAAAGCAACTTTGGCCCAAGGAACCCAGAGAAAATGTTATATTAGTAACTGCTCCACTCTACCCCCAGCTGAGCAAATCCAGCCCCAGGGAAACGGGCTGCAATTGCCACACCTCACACACAACAGCCACCTCCGCTTCAGGGTGGAAGTGCAAGCGAGGCCCAAACTCCAGGTTCCACTTGCTCCTTGCTGCAGAAGTCAGGAGCTGTAGACATGACGACACCCATGAAACCAACTGCTGCACTTCTAAGGATGCTGTCCAAGGACACAGTCCAGAAAGCAAGTAAGGCTGACATCCCAAGTTGTTCCCTGTTATCATGGACAGAATATTTGTGTGTCCCCAGAATTCATATGCTGAAGCCCTAACCCTCAACGTGATGGAGGTGGGCCTTTGAGAGGAGATTAGGTCTGGGCGTGGGGCCGTGGGCTCATGGGATTAGTGCCCTTACACGAAGAAACACCAGAGGGCCTGCTTGCTCTCTCTACACCATTCGAGAATGTGGTGAGAAGGCAGCCAGCTGCGAGCTGGGAAGAGGCCCTCACCAGAACCTGACCAGACCGTACCTTAATCTTGGACTTCCAGCCTCCAGAACTGTGGGAAACAAATGACTGCTGTTTAAGCCGCAAGTCTGTGTTTTGCCACAGCAGCTCAAGGGGACTAAGACATTCACAACATTGCTTAGAGGACTAGGAAATGGGAACAACCCGGATACCAAGACTCGGGGAAGACTGCACCAGTCGCAGCAGATTCACAGACTGGAACACTCGCGGGACAGTTTGTAGAAAGTCTGTCATCCCATGGGAAACCATGCCACTAAAGAGAAGGATGCAAAACTATATTTGTTTTTTTTTTTATTTCAGCATACTATGGAGGTACAAATGTTAAGGTTACATATATTGTCCATGCTGTCCCTCCCCCCTCGAGTCAGAGTTTCAAGCGTGACCATCCCCCAAACATTGCACATCTCATTCATTGTGTTTGTATTTACCCATCCCCTCCTCTCCCCTCCCACCTGCCCAACACCCGATAAATATTATTCCTATATGTCCGCTTAGGTGTTGATCCGTTAATACCAATTTGCTGGTGAGTACATCCAATTTTCTTTTGTTTAGTATTTGCCTGATGTGTTCCCCCTGTCACTTTCAGCTTTTGTTACCTTGCTGACTTAGGTGTGTCTCCTGCAGACAGCGTACAGGTGGCCTTTCCTGCTCACGCGTCTGCC
>CAUYPO010146396.1:0-34190 GCA_963574435.1 Cheirogaleus major | reverse complement strand
GAGTGCCATGGCGTCAGCCTAGCTCACAGCAACCTCAGATTCCTGGGCTCAAGCGATCCTCCTGCCTCAGCCTCCCAAGTAGCTGGGACTACAGGCATGTGCCACCATGCCTGGCTAATTTTTTCTATATATTTTTAGTTGGCCAATTAATTTCTTTCTATTTTTATTAGAGACGGGGTCTCGCTCTTGCTCAGGTTGGAACACCTACTTTTAAAAAGAGACAGATTCTTCTACTTTATAAACCACTTTTAAAACTTTGCTTTTAGAGAAAATGTTTGAAACTCATGTAGTATTGTCTGTAAGATTTTACTTATGTTATAGGGTTGTAATTATTATTTGTTACATTCTTTAGACCCTATGAAACCCTTAAATAGTTTTCAGAAGGCAGATATTTAGGCTAAAATCAAGTCATCTGGGATATTTTTATAATTCTAAGAATTTACTTATATTTAAGTCATATTTCTTTTAATAGTGAAAAATAAGTAAAGGTGTAAGATGAAAAGCAGGAATAGTCCCTATTCTATTTTTGTTCTGTTCCTTAGCTCTCCATTTCCTGAATGTTTATAAATTTGGTAAATTGATAGCTTTTTTTATGAGTTTGTATATTCATGTGATTAAGTTTTCTAAATTTGGAATTTATCTGTCTTAAAGCATGAATACCTCAAAGACAAGTACTTGTTTTAAAATGATTTTAAAATAGTTTCCTTTTATGAAAGATTACCTAATCAATATTAGGTGACAAAGAAAGATGTTTTATGTTAGAGTAATACATAACTTTAATGTTCATTTAATATTTGGCTTTGTAAGTAAATATGAAAAGTAACCATCTTATAACATTTTTTTTAAAATTCACTTTCTTCTTTCTCCAGAAAGTAGCAAAATAAATCATCCTTCTTTTCTAATCTTCATGAATAATTTCTTACTGGCCCTGGGTGAGAGGCTGTTTTCAAGGCCATTCTATGGTATCTACAAAGATAACAGTTAGACCTTGCAGTTTAGGCCTCTGTGAAAACACTTCTAAATTACAGAAGTAAAGAGAGTTTACACTTAATCTTTGGATAATTTCAGTTGTGGACTTTAGAATGAATCAGCTAGGGGGAAAAAGGTTCCTTATTAGAAGCATAAAACCTACTGACTGTATCTTGGCCAGTGTTCCCTTTTTTCCAGTAAGCTGTCTGCTATACAGAGGTGTATAACCCTAATGGCTTGTTGTATGCCATTAAAAGGTATTGTACACTCATAAAAGAATGACATTTTGATCAATGCTGTTAAAAGAATTACTGTCTTGACACAGAAAAGCTTTCCTGCTGCAAGTTTAAAAATATGCCTTTAAAAGCTTTTTATTGAATACCTTTGCATCCCTCAGAAATGTGCCATTTTGGCATGAGGTTACTCTGAAGTATTCCATGTTGTAACTTAAATGCAAAACCTCTTATTTACCTTTACAAGTGGCAGAGCCAAATAGGTATTGCCTTACCAAATGGAGTTGAAAGACATGGTAGCATCTTTAAACCACTGTATGTGATCTAAAAATAGAATTTTTTAAAACAGAAAGCTGAAAACTAAATTATTCCTTTTTATTTTGTGAGATATTGATTTTTTTCATGCTGTTTTGTTTAAACTTTGTGGTTTAATTTCCCTTTGGATTTAGGAATCATGCCTTTCTACCCTATTCAGAGATAGATTTTTTCTAATCACCTGGGAATTGGTTGTCTTAAGTGATGCTATGTAGGATGTGGTTTTCTACTGTTTTTTTTTTTCTTTTATTATATTTTTGATTAGGAGTTTATGAAAACCATGTCATAATAAACATAGTCTTCCAAAGCTGAAGTTTCTTCTGTACACAGCTGGTCTTTTACAGATTTTCTTATCTATCATTGCTTTAGTTTTAGCTTTATTTCATACTTTGTAAGCCTTTTGCTGTTACCTAACTTCTGACTTACACCACAGTTTTCTTAAATGTGTTATTACAGATTGATTATTTACTGGATAGGTTTTAAGTTGTGTATTTTGTGAGTTTAATTTTAATCCCAATCTAATGAACTTTTCACACATTTCAGGATATGAGCATATTTTAGGATAGATAGCATTGATTTTTATATAGCGTGTTGGCTTTGTCAGTCTGCTCTACTTTTACTTGTAAAGTGTTTTTGATAGTAGTTGTAGTGATGGTTGTGTTTTTATTATTCAGTACCCACTAAGTGTCAGGTGATTTATATATATTGCTAACACTAAAGCTTGTTACAGTTATTATGTGCCATGTTCTATGCTAAAGTACTTCCAAGGCCCAGAGAAATTATATAACTTGGTCAAACAATGAAATAGTTGTGGAGTTGGGATTCAAACATAGGTAGTCTGACTCTCGACTATTGTGCTGTTCTAACTTATTTTACATATTATTTAATTATTCTAGGTAACATTACCCCCATTTTACAAATGACCCTTAGACAGAGTCCGTACTTTGCCTATTAACACACAGTGAAGGAGTGGCCGAGCCAGCATTTGAAACACACTGTTTAACTTCAAAATGTATTTTCTACTATGTTACCCTGTTATTTCTCCTTCATCCTTCTCTTCACACATCCGTCTCTTAATTATTTTTGTGTATTCAAACATGGTTTTCATTAGAAATTTTGGAATAAGAATTTGTGTCATAATTTTCACTTATGATTTAGAGAGAAGCATATTGAAAAGATAATTGGATTAGGTGTTGGCAGACCTGGATTCTTTTACTGTTTCTGATTCTGGCCAAATCACCTCTAAAGGGTCTTATTTATAAAACGAGGGTTTTGGACTCATTTGGATGATTTTTAAAAGTTTCCGTAAACTCTAAAATTTAATTTGACTCTACTTTGATATAATGTTTACAAACCTGTTTTTAGCATGGATGAAATTTAATCACCTGTGTTTCAGCCCATTAAATACTATTTTTTATTAACATTAGGGGGCAAGAAGCTCTGATTTTTCTTCTTGCACTATTACATCTGACGTTGAAATTCAATAATGGGAAGAAATTCCACATAAAGAAATAATTAATCTTATTACAAAGACACTCCATCTTTTAAATTACTTAAGAGTCTCATAGTTTTTACAGTCAGAATAATCCTGGATATTTAAATATTATAAAAGGAAACAAACCATTTTATAAAGAAAATATTTCCACCAAAAAAGATAGGAATAGGAAATTGCCACCTTCTAAGTGCTTGTAAGTTCTTAACTGTACTATTAGCAATAATAAGTAACCTTTATTGAGAATTACTTTTATGCAACTGTATTATATTCAGCATTTTATATACAATCTATCATTTAATACTCATGGAAACACTCTGAGACAGGTAGTATTATTATCCCCATTTTATGTACTAGGACGGTGGTCCCCAACAATTTTGGCACCAGGGACTGGTTTCATGGAAGACAGTTTTTTGAGGGACGGAGGTGAGGGGGCAGAGGCGGGAGAGCTCTGCAGCCTGGTCCCTAATAGGCTGTGGAGATTGGAAACTGCAGTATAGGAAACAGAAAACCAATGAGATTAAGCAATTTCTACCACGCTTACATTGTTGATAAGTGAGGAAGCTGAGATTCAAGTCTACAGAATATTTTAGAGATTTTCCTCATATTTATAGAACAGATTAATTGTAAGAGGTTAACTATGATAACACTAATTGATATAAATATGATTTAAACATGAGACTTTTTAGAAAAGAGTGGGTCTGATGACTTGTGACAAATGGCAGTTTCTAAGTTCTCAGATTTGCTCACTGTCAGTTATGTATTTTATTGATATAAAACAAGTAATAGCTATTGGGCAATTTTGTAATACCCACTTATTTTCTGAAGAGTTAATAAATTCGTTATAAGTTTAGAAAAGCATTATTTAGAATTGGTGATATGGATGGATGAGAGTGTGCACGTGTGCCTGTGTGTGTGCACACATATGCAGATGCATAGATTAGTAGCTGTATATTATGATGACTGACTATCCTAGTTTTCTCAGGCTTGGGTTTCTGGGTCATGGAACTTTCAGAACTAAAACTAGGAAAGCCCTGGGTAAACCAGGGCAAGTATGTATGTATATATACATGTATGTATAAGTGTATGCATCTGTATGTGAGGAAAGTATTGGTAGTGGTTTGGCTACAGGGAATTCAGCTCTTGCAGAAAGTAAAACTGCCGTGAATTCAGTGCCTAGACTGATATTTGTCTGTTTTATTAGCAGAAAGCTTAGTCTCCTGTGTTTTCCCCATTTCAGATAACCTTTTCTTGTCATCTAAGAAATTAATTTCTTTGTTGGAATCATTGCAGGTAAACTTGATAGCAGGAATGCTGTTATTGAAGCAGCTTACACAGTGATTTGCTAAGTGCAGCCTCTTCATAAAAGGTGAAACAGAAGTCAATTTATCGATCACTACCAGGATTTCAGGAACCTGTTGAACTACCTGATTTTTTTCCCCTTCTTACAGAGCTCACTATTTTTATTTCTCTTTATACCTTAGCATTTAGTTGTTTCCTTTAGAAGCATTGTTTACATGTATTTTCACATCATGTAAACCTATTTTTTTTTTTGTATTTGCTTTTTTCTACCATAGTGTTAGAACTGTCTAAACACTATTTTTCGGCTAAGCCACATGAAATTGCCAAGATTTGACTGTTTTGACCTATAAGAAATGTCAGCTTCAAATGATTCAACTAATAGTTAGCTAATTCAACTTTTGGTTATTTATTAGGGTACTAACTTAAATCTGTGTGGAGTATTCCATTGAAACCCTGGTTAATGTTAGAGAAGAATTGAAATGAACTTTGGGCTGATTACTCTATGCTGCCCATTTGCTAAAAATACATTTAAAAGGTATAACTCGTGGAAAAACTGAGTACCACACAGCCATTAATATTAGACATTTAAAAATTTATTTTTGTAAAAGATTAAGACCAAATTTAACCATTTTTCTTTCTCATAGTTTTGATATTATATTAATTTTAAGCTATAGTGGGTTATGTAAATTTTCATTTTGGATGAAGAATGCTCCTTTCATGGAATTAGATTTAACATTGTTGATTTATTATTAATAGAAACAAATACTGACCAACACGATAACTGTCTGTGCCTTTTGTATATTCAGTTGGAGTTGGGGTTTGCCTTTTTGGATAATTTAGGCTTGTAGAACAAATATAAAGAGTAAGTGTGAAAATTTTTTTAATAAATGTGGACACTTACTATCTGTCTCAGCCTCATATGCTATCATAATTTTGAGATTCTTGTGGCATGTATTATATAATTTTATACATGTGAATATTTGATATTAAAAACTTATTTTTTTATCTCTTGCCTCATTAATCCCACGTAGTATAATACTTGGCCTATAAAAAGGGAGGATTTCTTTATGGTTCCTAGTTGTGGGCATAGTAGACTAAACTGATGCTGAGAAGTTTGACTTAACACAATGAATCTACCTTTAGAATTAATAAGGTATTATAGAATTTTGAGTAATTAACTATAGTTTTAAAACTTTTGTCTCTTAAACTCTAACAGTGATTTTGAAGATAGATATATCTTTGAACAGTGTTTTGCAAAATTGGATTCACATCTGGGTCTCATTCTTTTTTCTATCGTGATCTTTCTGATATACTTTTGGCAAGTATCTTACTATATATATCTCTTGATCTGCCGTTGTCATCAGTATCAAATACTTGTAGTGCTCCCTATTATTAAGATACTGTACTCAATCATTTGTATTTTTCAAATATAATGAGTGAGATGTGCAACATTTGGGGGATGGTCATGCTTGAGGCTCTGCCTCGAGGGAGGAGGGGGTGCATGGGCAATATACGTAAGTGTAATATTTGTACCCCCATAATATGCTGAAATAAAAATAATCATGTTTATTTATTTATTTTTTTAAAGACAGGGTCTCACTCTGTCACCCAGTTTGAGCTAAAGCAATTCTCCCATCTTAGCCTCCCAAGTAGCTGAAACTACAGGTGTGCACTGCCATGCCTGGCTAATTTTTAAAATTTTTTGTAGAAACGAGGTCTTACTTGTTGCCCAGGCTGGTCTAGAACTTTTAGCCTCAAGTGATCCTCTCTCCTTGGCCTCCCAAAGTGCTGGGATTATGGGCATGAGCCACTGCACCAGCCAATCTGTATTTTTCACAAACTAGTTTGTGACTATTAAAGAGTAATTAATATGCATGAGTTGTTGTTGGTAGATCTTTTTAGGAACAAATCATTATAATTATCAGGGCTATAAGTCATTAGACCAGAAATACTTGTTGTCATACACTATATTTGTTAGATAATAGACCCAAATACAATGAAACATGTTCCATTGCTCTACTATGTCTAACTTGAGTATATCCTTAAACAGTTTAACTTAGAAAGCTAAAAAACAAGTAAGTGTGAAGCTGAGAAGATCTAGATCAAATGAGAATTTGATATAGTAGCTTTTCTCAGAGACTAAATTCATGGGATAGTTGATTAGAGGACATGATCTTTCCTTGATCACAAAGCTCTTTGATCACAGAGATTCCCATATTGTAAGTGTACAGTTTAATGAAGTTTTGTAACTTAAAGATACCTATGTAGTAGCACCTTCATCCAGAAACAGAATATAAGTGGCACTCTGGAATCCCTTTTAGTGCTTATATCTAAACTGAACATTGGACTGTCTACCTAGCTAAATTTTAGTGGAGTATTATGTAGTTATTTAGATTTAAAAGCTGTCTTAAGAGCAACACTACTCAATATTTTTGCAGATTACCCAGGTAGTTATATTATTTCCATCTTTGGCATACTGGCTCTGGCATACGGCATACTAAAACTCAATTTAATTCCACTGAATTTTAAATATCTATAGTTTTCTTAACTTGTCTTTAGAATTGCCGAGTAAGGGCTTAGACTATTTTCTTAGCATGATCGTGATTCTGCTGATTAACTACATTGCTTGGACAGTGACTGACATTCAAAGCTGATTTGATTGGTCCCTTAAGTTTCTGTTTTGAGCTTCTGGGATTACAAAATTCAATTATATGCAGAGAATTTGCCATTCATACTGACAGTTCTGTCAGATCAGATGGTGCAATTATCATGCATGCTGCAAGTGCATTGTTATTGCTAGGTATTTGTTTTTGTCTCTCTCTCTCTCTTCTTGAATCTAGGTGGAAGCTGTGGTCTCTGAAGGAAAAAAGCTAGAACATCAGTCTGCCACCTC
The DNA here is from genome assembly GCA_963574435.1 of Cheirogaleus major. Taxonomy (NCBI): domain Eukaryota; kingdom Metazoa; phylum Chordata; class Mammalia; order Primates; family Cheirogaleidae; genus Cheirogaleus; species Cheirogaleus major. The sequence goes on along the minus strand of CAUYPO010146396.1, from coordinate 26,986 downwards.
CACTTGCCTTTAGTTTCTCTGTTGAGTTTCTATCCATGTGTGCTGAGCTGTTCTAGTTACAGCCCTGAACTCAGTGTTTTTCACTAATGTTTTGTCAAAGAAAGGTCTGTCCTCTTTGGTGAGATTGAAATGAGTAATAGTCTTTCGACACTATTGGCAAGTGGCTTTCACGGTCCATGGAAGATCTAATGAGCTACAGCTGCCTGCTTGGAAAATTCAGCTTTCAATTATCTGAAAGGACTTGAGTTTCTGTGTGCATTAAAACAACAAGAACAATAACAACACAATTTTGCCAAACTTATAAATGTGTTATAAATTGCTTTGTTAGCTATTTTGTAACCTAATGTTCAAAGGTTTCTAGTTTCAACTGCAATAATTACTTTTTGCAAAAACTTGGAAAAATGAATAATATAACTATTTGACAAAGGTAGCTTTGCATCAGGAACTGAATTTATGGTGCATCTGTTCTACAAGGTCAGTTTTACACTCATATTTCAGAGCAAGGAAATTGTATAAACCTTCACTCTACAGTGCAGATTATGTATATTGATCTTTTCTTGGACCATCACCTCCTTTCTGCATATACAACCAGGCATAGCATGATATGGGAATAAATTGTACTGCATGAAAGCATACAATAAAGTATGATAGATTTGTGGATCAGCGGAGAATCCAGTATGTAAAGACAGTTACACCCAAGGATTACAGTTACAACCTTAGTTATTTCTGTTATTCTGAGAGTAGAGAGTGAGCTCTTGTAATTCTCATGTAGAAAAGTAACTAGACCATTTTGCCTAAGCTCATATGAAGGAAGTGTTTCATCTCAAGTTTGAAGGAAACCCTGTATATGGTTTTAGATAATGGTATTTTATTAATTTAACTAAACTGCTTTAAAATACCAGTTTTAGGAAAGTTTTCTCTTGAAATGCTTTGATCATTATTTAGAGGAGACATTTGGGGGCTATGTAAGTGATTATTTTCATATCAACTATAAGCACACCTCAAGGAAAACATTACCTGACCTTCCAATTTGTAAGCAAAACTGCCTAGTCGCCTCTGACAGCTAGCTTTTACTTTGAAAAAAGGGGCTATCGTTGCTCTTGAGAAAGAAGATGCAGGTTAAAAAGAAATGCCTACAGAAATTATGCAATAATATTGCACAGATCAGTGGAGTCACTATGAGGCATGGTAATAGAGTTATAAAATAATGCAAATGGAGGTTGTCTACTAAAGTGTGAACTTTCCACATTTGTAAGTAGAAAACAGTTCTTTGAATTTTATATGAGAATCTTGATTCAATAAGGCATCAATATGACACAGCTGTTGTACATGGAATGATTTAGGGCATATGGAGAATCCACACACAATACAGAACAAAAGTAATAAAACATGAGCCTTTGAAACAGGATTAGGATAGAAATGTTTCCCTTATCCATACTTATTATCTTATAAAGAACATTGGAAGTTAACATCAGAGTCATAGTCTATGTTATTTATAATTTATAGAATGTTTCTTGTTTATGTTATATATCTATATTAATTGATTAGTAAACTAGAAAACAAAAAAGGAAAAGAGTAGAAAATTTTGACTTTTTCAAGAACAGAATCTATAAAAAGCTAAGATAGGACAATGAGGAGGAAGGTAGTAGGGATCTTCAGTAAGATCATAAATTGTGTAAGACCTCCTGTTTTCTCCTATTTAATCTCGATGTTTAATCTTTACAGTTTTGTTGAAATATAATGTACATACCATAAAATTCACTCATTTAAAATGTACAATGCAATGATTTTTTTTTTTGTCTATTCATACAGTCATGTAACCATCACTACAATTTTAAACCTCCATACTCATTAACAGTCATTCTTTATTTTCACTCAAATACTCCAGCCCTAGGCAATCACTCGTCTATGTCTGTGGTACCCAGCCCCCCAAGCCACGGACTGGTACTGGTGTGTGGCCTGTTAGGAACCGGACCACACAGCAGGAGATGAGCCTCGGCTGGGTAAATAAGGGAAGCTTTATCTGTATTTACAACCGCTCCCCATCACTTGCATCACTGCCGGAGCTCTGCCTCTTGTCAGATTAGCAGCAGCATTAGATTCTCATAGGAGCGCGAACCCTACTATAAACTGTGCATGTGAGGGATCTAGGTAGCGTGCTCCCTATGAGAATCTAATAACTGATGATCTGAAGTAAAGCTGAGGCAGTGATGCTACCACTGGGGAGTGGATGCAAATACAGATTATCATTAGCAGAGAGGTTTGACTGCACAATAAATGTAATGGACTTGAAACATCCCCCCCTGCTTCCCCCGCCCCGCCCGTTTGTGGAAAAATTGTCTTCTGTGAAACTGGTCCCTGGTACCAAAAAGGTTGGGCACTGCTACTCTGTGTGATCCAAGTTTTAAAAGTTGTTGGTTTGAAATTCCCTGCTGTCTTCCAAGGACACTCTAAACCATTTAATTGATTACACTGGTACAATGAGAAAACTATGACGACTCTCTTTGTGGATACAAGGCTTACAAATTAAAGGGAGTGACATATAACTGCATTCTTAGATATATCTAATTACATATAGCTTCTTAAACATGATATTCAAAAGGTTGTTTTTATCATAGATATAGACCTGTTAAATATACCCCTCTACCCTGACTCTGATCCTTAACATAAAGATTCAAAGTATTGATCTTGTCTGAGTCTTAAAGTTTTTGGACTAAGAGATTCTGACTCATTCTCACAGCACTCATAAGACACTAATGTATAACTCAGAAAACAAATTATTCAGTATAATGTGAAATGTATTTGCCCAGGGAAGTAGACACTGTATCCTCTAAACAGTGCATCCCCTTCCTATAAGTAAACTGTGGAGCAAACCAAAATATTATCAGTAAATTGTCTAGTAAATTTGGAACCAAAACAAGGGGGTTAGTTATCTGGTTCAAACATTGAATGGCTCCTCTGTCTTATAGTCCGACTGTGACAGGCAGAAAATGGCCCCTCTAATGATGTTTATATCCTGATCCCCAGAATCTATTCTAAGCCTTGGTTTTTCATGAACAAAATGGGACTTCATGGTTGTTTTGAGGATAAAATGAGATAATATATGTAAGGTGGCATAATGCTTGATATATAGTGAGCACTTAATAAATGCTAGCTGTTACTATGATCTCTTAAAGGCTAAAAGTAGAGTTTGCCTAGAGCATGCATTCTAACTCCTGCTCAAGTATAAATATATTAAGAACTATTGGTACAACTATTATGTTTAGGGGAATATTACACAAATTCTCTTCATGGCCCTCTGGCAGCTGACATTGAGCCTTCTTACCAAAAGGCTTATTTTTTGAAGCTTTAATCGGTAGGTTAAAACTGCCTTTGGTTTATGCTGCAGTATGTAACACCTTTTAATATTTCCTTTCTTCTAAGAGTTAATGTGCAATAGAATGCACTAAGGAAAACCTGGAATTGTGTTTCTACAATTTTCCTTTAAATTCCTGATGACTGGAATTGTTTCTTCAATTTTTTAAATCCCTAATGCCTGGCAAATGGCTGACACATAATAGGCAGCAATAAATGTTTATTGAACTGAACTAAACTGAGTTATAAGCAGTTATTCTTTCAGGAGCTGTTTTGAATTCATTTCTTTTGTTACTACCCTAATTTATGCCCTTAGTTTTCATGCTCTTTTTGCCACTTATCTCTTCCCTCTTTAATTGATCTTCTGCAGTGTCACCAGGTAGGCAAAGACTACTGCACATTATATCCTCTCCTATTTAGACTTCTTTATCTTTGTCCCATTGCACATTGCATTATAGCCATTTTATTTAAGCTATTGCTTCCCAACTTTTAATGGCATGGTACACTTAGAAAATGATGATATTTATGTGGCACATTGGGGTAGCAGGCTGGCCATCTTATGGCCATAGGCTTTGGATCCCAATGACTGAGGGGATCACCATCTCAGTACACTTGTCACCCAATTTAGGCATACCATTATGCCTTGGCACACCCATTAGGAAGGTCTGCTTACCTTAGCATTTGAAACTGGTTGCCATTGGATTTCATCCTATCTTTTGCATAGATATTTAATGAGCACCTACTGTGTACTTTCTAAGTTCTGGGGGAAAGCAATTGAAAGCACTAAATCAATTATTCTCCTATAAGAACTGTTGTTTTCAGGCAGATAAATCTGTGTAGTGGTCTCCAAATGGGCCTTCTATATTCTTCTCATACTTTTACCCATGTCTTTGACTGTTTTGAATAACCTATATTTCCTTCATTGTTATCTATCTGAATCCTCATATTGTCTTCTCCATGCTGCTCCACTAATACAGTTAAAATGTGGCAGTTTATTTGTTGTATTTTTTTCCATTTCATTATGCCACTAATTTTTTCAGTGTGTTTTCCTCTGTAAAGCCTAGATTCTTTCTTTATATTAATTCTTATTCCATTACTTTTCATCTTATATTTGTCAGTTTTCTTCCTTTATACATGTTCCTGTTGTTCCTATCATTTTAGGACTCTTTACCAAAATATTTACCCTACTTTTTCTTCTTACAACTTTATATCATATAAATTCTGAGAAATATTAAATACTCATACAATAAATACAAAATAATATTCATTGTGCCAATACATTTTCAGGTAATACAAATGTTTTTTGAGCTCATATTTGGACCAGGCATTATTCTAATAGCTTTACATATATTTAATGTATTTAATCTTAACAATAGTCCAGTAAGTATAAAGTATTATTTTATTCTCATTTTACAACGGAGGCATAGATAAGTAACTTTCCGAAAGTTGTACAGCTATTAAGTATCAATGCCATGATTGAAATATAATCAGTTAATGCAGGCAGTCTTGACATGTGAGCTCATGCCAATAACCATTCTGTTATACTGTCCTGTGACAAAGCAAGTTGTAAATAGATAAGCAGACCAGTAGGTACTAATACTTAATATTAAACATATCTCTGAGGTGAGATAGGCTATGTCATAGGGATGAAAGAAGTTATAGTTGTAAGGAATATAGACTCTAGAGGGTATGATGATACACAATCAACAAATGGTCAGTATTATAAAAATCAAAAGTTAGTAAGAATATTATTTAGGTATCATCTATATAAGCCAAGAAATGAACTGGGGACTTTACATATATTATCTCATTGAAGCCTTACTCTTGAGTAGTTACTATTATTCCTATATTATAGACGAGGAAAAAGAACCTCAAATATATTAAGTAATTTGCCCAAGAGTTGCTAAGCTAAGAAATGGCAGAGGTGAGGTTTGAACCTGGTCATATCTACTCTGTTTTCGTTTCATTGTGCTGTACCTCCTCTCTGGCTATAATAGAGTGCTCTGGCAGAAGGACAGGGCACAGGCAAACAAGCTATTGTTAGAATGTAGTTAGATCTGTGCTTAATTTTAGAAAACAGTACTGTAATAATGTTAATCTGTTCTTCAAATTGGAGTTCAAGACAGGAGTATAGCTAGTATTCTGTAGTAAGCACAGTAAAAGCAGCATTTCTTACAAAACCATTATCTTGTGATCTTGGCTTCTTTCTCTTTTCGTGTTTCAGCTATATATCTTCTACAACATATATCTGCTTAATAGGCATCTGTTTATAGCCAAAGATGTTTTATCATATTAGGAGTAGTATTTGGACTCTGGAAGTAACTACTACATAAATATTATATTTCAGTTCTTAGTCTGAATGTTGACATTTCACACCACCATGTTTTTCCTTTATAACATCATACTTTTACTTTGTTGTGTCATTTTTTTTTGACACTGACAAAGAGATTTGTTTATAGAGAACTGACTCTAAAGATGACAATTCTTCGTTGTATCTCAATGGCTTAAGCTCCACATGCGGTTTCTTCTCTGTCTTTAATTAAACTTGTTTTTTTTTTAGTTTTGTAGCTGGGAGCACTGTGTTGACACAACTCACTCTTGTACAGAACAGATTAAAATGTCAATGTTCTAATGTTCTCATCTGTGGGAAAAAGAAAATATTTGGGGTATTTTATTTATAACTTTTAAAAGACTCTTCTGTGGAGAAAGATTGCTTGTAAGATGGAAAACTATTTGACAGTTAAAGGAACAGAACTCATTTAATATTAGTCTAACAAAAAAAGGGAGGAAGTATGAAAACTTACTAAAACTCTCTTCTAGGGATTTAGAACACATCTTTCTCTTTATTTCCTTTTTAATTTTCACTTCATTGTATCTTTTAACTCCCTAGTGTTCTGCTTAATCGTTCCAGATGCTGTGTATGCAGAATATTGACAGTTTCCGCAAAAGGCAGTTAGTCAGTCATTACAGTAAACACATATATTATGTGGAAGAGGACTACTAGTCAAGGGAAATGGAGTTGTTGTATTGAGCCTTTAACCTCAAATCACAAGTCTGAATGTATCTATTTTTATAACGGATCATTATTATTTGATAGCTATTTAGTGGTAAATAAGACCAGCAAATTCAAAATGCTACATTTCTGGCTTTTCTGGCTATCAGGCAATCACAGGGTATAAGCCATGTCAATTAGCACCGGGTGCCATGCAAATTTTAGAAGTCATAATAAAGAGATGGGCTTGCTACAAATTGATAAGGTGAGACTTAATAATAGGAACTAAGACTTATGGGACATTTACAGTGTATCTGGAATATTTTTAAGTATTTATATGTATTGATTGTTTAATCATCACAACTCTAAGAGTAGATAATATTATCCCCACTTTATAGATAAGAAAACTGAGGCTTATAAATGTAAAGTAACTTAGTGTCCAAGGCAACACAGAAAGTGGAGAAGCAGGACTTGAATCCAAAGGATCTGGTTTTGTAGCCTTTTCTTTTTTTTTTTTGAAACAGAGTCTCACTCTGTTGCCCAGGCTAGAGTGAGTGCCTTGGCGTCAGCCTAGCTCACAGCAACCTCAAACTTTTGAGCTCAAACAATCCTCCTGCCTCAGCCTCCCTAGTAGCTGGGACTACAGGCATGTGCCACTATGCCCGGCTAATTTTTTCTATATATGTTTTTAGTTGGCCGATTAATTTCTTTCTCTTTTTAGTAGAGATGGGGTCTCACTCTTGCTCAGGCTGGTTTCGAACTCCTGACCTTGAGCGATCCTCCCGCCTTGGCCTCCCAGAATGCTAGGATTACAGGCGTGAGCCACCACGCCCGGCCTTGTAGCCTTTTCTATTAGAGAGTTTCTGCAATTTTATTAACTTTTGATATTGTACAGTTAGGAGCTTTTACTCTCTGGGGATATTGTTAACCAACATGTAATATTAGGTAGATGAAGGAGATAAATATTAAAATGACAAGGAAAATTCTTATGTTCATGTGGCAAGTGGTTGCCAGGCAAAATGCCTGGTCTTCTTTGGGTATATCTTAATTGGCAAAGGAATTATGGATTGTTCTTGTTTATCCATATAAAGGCAAAAGGTAGCTTTCTAGAAAGGTGGCCAATAGCATTCCAAGTGCCTACTTCATAGTCCTGGTTTTGGAAGTTAGCTGCCCTCTAGCAGATAATCTGCCTTTCAGACCTTATTTAGAGATTTGCCTGGTTTGAGTTGTCCCTTGGGTTAACAGCTGTGGAATCTGCATTTCTTTGGCATTGCTCCCTTCTGTGTAAATTACAGATGTTCTCTAATGCCCTTTAGGACTGCTCTTAGAAAAAAAGAAAAGAGGAAAAAACTTTTTTTCTTTTTAAAGGGATCTATCCTAGGTTCTAAGTAGGTGGTAATACGTTTACTGAGTTTTTCCCCTTTATGGTACCCTTTAATCTTTCAAACTACTCTCTGCAGCCCTGCTGCTGTGGGATCAATTTGTTGGCAAGGGTTATTCAAACATGAGTAGAATTTGTGTCCTCTTTAGAATAAAGTGCTAAAGCCAACAATAACAATTTTTGTGTGGGAACTGGTGCTTGGTATCCAAGTCAGACTATACTTGGTGGTCTATAATTTACTCTAGATTAAAAACATGCATTTGAGGGGAGAGAGGGTCCTTTCCCAGGTTATTTTTTGTTTGTTTGCTTTCATTTCAGTCTGTTTGTGACTTTTTTTACATGTTGTTTTTAAACAGAATTTGTTCTAGAGGTGGTTTTTTTTGTTTGTTTGTTTGTTTTTTTGACCTTTTGATTCGGAGGTGGGAGGTTGAGTATTTGAAATGAGACATATAATAGAGCTCTTTTTAAAAAATTAATATTTATATTAAACTATAATTTTCAGGTAAATAAATCCAAAGTGTATAGTTTAATGAATTTTTGTATATTGGTTCTTTCTTCTCCACTTCCATTTTATTTTACTTTTATTCTTTGATCCTCTATGGCTACAGAGAAAAATTACATGATCTTGAAGACTTACTTAGTTTAGATTTTTGGATTTCAGCCTCAGTTGAACACCTAGTATTGTGTGACAGTTTTTTTCTGTGTTCCACATTGAGCTACCTTTTTCATTCTCTGAATAGTTACTTCAAACTTTTGTGACTATTGTCAGGATTTCTTTCTTACTATTTCCATATTAGCTTTTAGCAGATGACTTCCCTCCTACTTCACCAAGAAAGTAGAGGTTATCAGGACAGAACTCCCCTTTCTCCTGCTAACCCCCTTATAGCTCTTCAGTATTTAAAAACAGTGCCCATAACTATCCTTCCTTTCCTGTCTCCTGTCTAAAGCTGTACTTTCATTCCCTTCTATCTTCTCAGTGACTGACATTTTCTGTATATCACTTTTCCCCTTTAGCCTCTGTATTGACTTACTCTACTAAGTATGATGACAGGGAAAAACCCCCACCCCGGGGCCCCATGGCTGAACTTGCTGCTGATTGGATATGTAAAGCTTGTTGCTGATTGGATGCTTTTTGAATCCCACCACTGATTGGATAACTCCTCATGCTCATAGTTGATTGGTTGTGTGCAACCCCAAGAAGTGTATAAAACTGGAGGAGAACAAGGAAGCAGTGCTCAGAATCTGGTGGCATGCCCCTCTGAGCCCGCTGGAGAAATAAAAGCTGATTCCCCAACTCTCTGTGTGCCGCTCGGTTCTTTCCCCGGTCAGTCGCTGTTAACATTTGCTGTGACACTTGCTGAAACATATAGGCATGATTGAGACTTTCCAATTAAAAAAATAAAAACAAGATAATACAAAGTTTACCCTTGACCCTCTGCCACCCTCTAGTTACTATGCCCACCTGTCTCCTTTACCTCAAGGTCAAGGTTCTCGACTCTCACCGTTTGTACTTCTTCATCTCTCATTTGCTCCTCTTCAACTGTAGGTTGCATTTTCCCCCTTTCTTCACCAAAACTGCTTTTGCCAAAATCATTTGACTTTTGCCAAATCCAGTAAATACCTTTTTACCTTTCCTGAAACTCCTTCTTTGATGTCATTTTCTCTGATTTTTCCTTCTTCCTCTACAATCCTTCTTCTTCAGACTTCTTTTGTGAACCCCAATTACTCTGCCCATTCCTTATATGTAGGAATTATCCAGGATTCTGGCTTTACTTCTATTTTATGCCTCTTGTAAGCAATCTGGTTCACATACGCAAGGTTTTAGTTACTGTCTGTTCCTCCTATATCCTGATGCTTCCTAATTCTAGTAATATTCTGAACCTCTTTTGATTTCAAGTTTATAGAACTAACTTTCCTCCTGACAGTTTTTGTATGTGTTGTAGGCATATATGAAACACTGATATCATTTTCCCTCAGAATGTCCTTTCCCCAAATTAAACATGTTTCCTTTGTCATATGTTCTATCCTGGTTGGTAGCACCTTCTTTGCCAGGTACTAGGTTCTGGGGGTCCAGGGCTACAAAGACATTATAAGATAAGGTCCTTGCCCTCAATTACAGAGACTGAGGGGGGAGACCGAGACATTATCAGAGAATTACATTACATTACAATGTAGTAAAAAAAAAAAAAAAGGATCTGTATCATCTCCATTTGTAATACAAAAAAAGGACATTAAACTCAAATTGTGGTTTCAGCAAAAGTTCAGGAGAAGGCAAGGCCTCAGTGGAATCCTCAGAAGTATGAGCTTGCTCTGCCTCATCCCTTCCCCCTTCCCTTTTTCCTGCAATTTTTGCTGAGTTCCTTTAATTCTAGACTCTTAATATCTTCCAAGTTTGTCCTATCTTTTCCATCACATCTGTTATTGCTTTTAGTTTAGGCATCCTTGGGTTACTATGGCAGTCTCCTAATGGCCTTCCTTTATTCATTCACACTATTTTCCCCTGATCTATTATCCATATTGATACTACAGTAATTTTTATTTTTTAAAAAACCAATGTGATCATGTCCTTCATAGGTTTAAATCTTCCAGTGGCTTCCCATTGCTTTGGAAAGGTAACTCCTTAGCATGGCACACTGGGCCCTTTGAGTGGTGGCCCTGCCTCTTGCCTCATCTCGTTGTTATTGTTGCTGTTGTTTTAGTGGCTTTATTGAGAGATAATTCATGTGCCTTGCAATTCACCCATTTAAAGTATACAATTCAAGGGTTTTTTAATATATTGACAAAATTGTTCAACCATCACCAGAATCAATTTTAGAATACTTTCATCACCCCAGAAAAAAGTCCCATACCCATTAGCAGTCACTCCCCATCTTACTCCACCTCACCCGTAGTCACTTACCACTGTACCTCTGTTTCTATAGATTTTGCCTATTCTGGGCATTTCATATAAATAGAATTATATAATACGTGGTGCTTTGTGACTGGCTTCTTTCACTTAGCATAACATTTTCAAGATTTATCCATGTTGTAGTGTGTATTAGTGCTTCTATTTTATGGCTACATAGTATTTCATTATATGGGTTTATCACATTTTATCCGCTCATCAGTTCATGGACATTTGGGTGCTTTCCATGTTTTTGGCTCTCACAAATAATGCTGCTATGAAAGTCATCTAAAAGTTTTTGTGCAGATGTATTTGTTCATTTCTCTTGGGTATATACCTAGGAATAGAATTGCTGGATTATATGGCAACTCTGTTTCACTTTTTGAGGAACTGCCAGACTTTTTTCCAAAGTAACTGCACCTTTTTACATCCTCACCAATGTGTAACAGTTCCAGTTACCCCATATCCTTGACAATACTTGTTATTTTTCATTTTTTTAATATTGCCATACTAATGGGTATGTAGTAGTATATTATGGCGGTTTTAATTTGCTTTTCTCTTATGGCTAAGGATGTTGAACATCTTTTTATGTGCTTCTTGGGCATTTGTATATCTTCTTTGAAGAAATGTCTTTGTAAATCACACTTTAAAAATCGAATTATTTATTTTTTATTATTGAGTTGTAAGAGTTCTTTATATATTCTAGGCACGAGTTTCTTGTCAGATATATAATTTGCAAATATTTTTCCCCATCTGCGAGATTGCCTTTTGTCTTCCCTGATAGTGTTCTTTGAAGCATAAAGGTTTTTAGTTTTGATGAATCCCCAAAATATCTATATTTTCCTTTTGTCCTATGTGCTTTTGGTGTCATATCTAAGAAACCACTTGTCAATCAAAGTAAATATAAATTTACTCTTATATTTTCTTCTAAGAGTTTTATAGTTTTAGCTCTTTATATTTAGGTCTATGATTTATTTAGAGTTAATTTTTGTGTATGATGTGGGGAAGGGATCGAACATCATTCTTCTGCAATTGGATATCTAATTGCTCCAGTGCTATTTGTTGAAAAGACTGCTTTCCCCCCATTGAATTGTCTTGGTGCTTTTGTAAAATAAAATCAATTGACCATAAGAATAAAGGTTTATTTATGGACTCTCAGTTCTATTCAGTTGATATATGTGTCTATTCTTACACCAGTACCACTTTATCTTTGTTATCGTAGCCTTGAGATAAGTTTTTTTTTAGATCTGTTTTACTTTTTTATTTTTATTTTTAGAGATAGGGTCTTATACTGTTGTCCAGGCTGGAGAGCAGTGGCTTGATTATAGCTCATTGGAGCCTTGAACTCCTGGGCACAGTGATCTTGGGTAGTAGGGACTCCAGGTGCATGCTGCCATACCAGGCTAAATTTTTTCATTTTTCTTTCTTTCTTTTTTTTTTTAACAGTTGGCGTCTTGCTATATTGCCTAGACTGGTCTCAAACTCCTGGCCTCAAGTGATCCTCCTGCCTTACCCTTCTGAGTAGCTATGATTACAGGTGTGAGCCACCATGTCTTGTAATAAGTGTTAAATTTGTAATTTACAAATTTAAATTTGTAATAAGTGTTAAAATTGGATGATGTGAAACCCCTAATTTTGTTCTTCCTTTGAAGATAGTTTTGGCTATTATGGGTTCCTTGCATTTCCATATGAATTTTAGGATTAACTTAAAATTTCTGGGGAAAAAAAGCTGAGATACTGATACAGATTGAGTTAAATCTGTAGATCTATTTGAAGAGCATTGGCCCATCTAATCCACAAACATTGAATGTCTTTCCATTTATTTAAAAATTAAATTCTTTAATTTTTCTAACAATGTTTTGTAGTTTTCATTGTTATGAAATTCTTTTGTTAAATTTGCTCCAAAGTATTTTATTCTTTTTGATGATATTATAAATGGAATCTTTTTATTAATTTCATTTTTGGACTATTCGTTTCAAGTTTATAAAAGTACAATTTTTATGTTGCTCACGTGTGCTGCAACCTTGTTGAACTGATTTATTAAAGCTAATAGATTTTCAGTGGATTGCTTAAGATTTTTTATATACAAGATCATTACATTTACAAATAGGCATAGTTTAACTTTTTTGCTTTCAATCTAAATGCATATTATTGATACTTCATTTTCTTATCTAATTGCCCTGGCTAGAGATTCTGATACAATGTTGAATACAAGTGGTAAAAGTGGACCTCCTTCCTTGTCTTTTTTTCCTTTTGTTAACGGGAATGCATTCAGTCTTTCAATATTAAGCATGATGTTAGCTGTGTGTTTTCCTCAGAGCCCCTTTTTCAGGTTAAGTCAGTTCCCTTCTATTCTTAGTTTGTTGAGTGTTTTTTACCATGAAAGGGTGTTAGATTTTGACAAATACTTTTTCTGTTTCTATTTACACAATGATGTGGGTTTTGCCCTTTATTCTGTTGATATGGTATATTACATGAATCGATTTTCAGATGTTGAGCTGTTCCTACATTCCTGGAATATATCACGTGTATAATCCTTTTATGAGCTGCTAGATTCGATTTGATGGTATTTGTAAAGGCTTTTTCGTTTATATTAATAAGATATACTGGTCCGTAGTTTCCTATTTGTGTGATGTTTGGTTTTGTTATCACAGTAATATTGGCCTCTTAGAATAAGCTGGGAAATGTTTCCTGTTCTTGAATTTTGGTAGAGTTTGTGAAGACTTAGTATTAATTTTTTTTCAAATGTGTGGGAGAACTTACTAGTGAAGCCATCTGAACTTGGGCTTATGGAAGGTTTTAAAATTACTAATTCCGTCTCTTTACTTATTATATACAGCAATTCAAATTTTCTATTTCTTCTTGAGCCAGTTTCAAAAAGTAACAATTTCTGTGTTTCTAGGAATTTTCCCATTTCATCCAGGTTATCTAATTTGTTGGCATATAGTTGTTCATAATATTTCCTTCTAATCCTTTCTATTTCTGTATGGTCAAAGTGATGCCTCCTCTTTCATTCCTGATTTTCGTAATTTAAGTCTTCTCTCTTTTTTTGTTGTCAGTCTAGCTGAAGTCTTGACAATATTGTTGATCTTTTTAAAGGAGCAGCTTTTGAGTTTTATTAGTTTTCCCTGGTATTTTTCTCTTCCTATTAATTTGATTAATTTTTACTCTAATCTTTCTTTCTTTATTTATTTTTGTTTGCTTTAGGTTTAGTTTCCTCTTCTTTTTTCCCAGTGTCTAAATGTAGAAGGTTGCTTATTGATCTTTATTCTTATTTAATATAAGGCCTCATAGCTATAATTTTTGTGTAAATGCTGTTTTACCTGCATCCCATAAATTTTCCTATGTTTTGTTTTCATTTTAATTTATCTGAAAGTGTTTGTTTTTTGTTTTTAAGAAATAGGGTCTTGCTTTGTCACCCAGGCCAGAGTGCAGTGCCACCGTCATAGATCGCTACAGTCTTAAACTCTTGGGCTCAAGTGATCCTCCTGCCTCAGCCTTGTGAGTAGCTGGGACAACAGCTGTGTGCCACCATGCCCGGGGAATTTTTTAATGTGTTATACAAATGGGGTCTTGCTTTGTTGCCCAGGCTTGTCTTGAATTCCTAACCTTAAGTGATCTTCCCACCTTGGCCTTCCAAAGTGCTGGGATTACAGGCGTGATTCACGGTACCCAACCTATGAAAGTATTTTCTAACTTTGTTATTTTTTCTTTGATTAATTGGCTAAGAGGTATGTTGCTATTTTTCAAATATTTTTGGATTTCCCAAATTTCCTTCTGTGACTGGTTTCTTTTTTTTCTTTTTTTTTTGAGACAGAGTCTCACTTTGTTGCCTGGACTAGAGTGCTGTGGCATCAGCCTAGCTCACAGCAACCTCAAACTCCTGGGCTCAAGCGATCCTCCTGCCTCAGCCTCCCCGAGTAGCTGGGACTACAGGCATGTGCCACCATGCCCGGCTAATTTTTTCTATATATTTTTAGTTGGCCAATTAATTTCTTTCTATTTTTTCTTTTTAGTAGAACCGGGGTCTCACTCTTGCTCAGGCTGGTTTCGAACTCCTGACCTTGAGCAATCCACCCACCTCGGCCTCCCAGAGTGCTAGGATTACAGGTGTGAGCCACCGCGCCCGGCCTGTCACTGGTTTCTAATTGCAATTCACTCTATGACTTCAGTCATTTTAAATTCATTGAGACTTATTTTATAGCCTAATATATTGCTTGTTCTGAAGAATGTACCATGTGTGCTTCAGAAGAATTCGTATGGTGCTGTTGGTGGCTAGAGTGTTATAAACATGTCTGTTAGGCCCCATTGGTTGATAGTATTGTTCAAATCTTCTATTTCCTTGTTGATCTTTTTCCTAGTTGTCCTATCCATTACTGAAAGTGGGATATTGAAGGCTCCAGCTATTATTTTTAAATTGTCTATTTCTCCCTTCTATTCTGTCAGTTTTTCTTTGTATATTTTGTGGCACTGTTGTTAGGAGCATATATGTTTATAATTGTTAAATCTACATGATAGATTTATTTTTTGTCATTACAAATGTTCCTTTTCATCTCTAGTAATTTTTTTTGTTTTAAAGTATATTTTGTCTGATATTAATATGGCCACTCCAGCTTTCTTATGGTTGCTGTGTGGATTATGTTATTTTTCCATTCTTTTACATTCAGTTTATGTAAAGGGTATCTTTTGTAAAGAGGATATCATTGGATCTTTCTAAAAATGCTAGCCTGACAGTCTGCATTGGCAGGTTTATAATAATACAATTATGCTGTAAATTGTTGGTTGTACTTCATTATCTAAGTAAACAATCCAAATACAGTGATGCTCATGGAAGCTTCATATTAAGTACTTGCTGAATTTCTTCTCTTTCTTGTCCCTATTCTTGCATTTTGAATGCTGCCATTGTTATAGTCTAAAGCCAGTGTGCCTCATATCAGGTAGGTTGTCTGATTAACAAAAGAGTAAGTTATCTAATTAGCTTTGAAACCAAAGAGTTCAGTGTTGATGGTTGTTGGATCATGTTCTTTTTAGTCAGTAAAGCATAGCATATGTATTAGAATTAAGCAGAACATTTTTCCTTTAGTAGAAATCTCTTTTCTATCCCCAGTAATGTTGAAGTTATAGTTTTCCTGGAAACTTTGGGGTTGCCAGGAATAAACTTACTTTGCATAGATAATTAACCAGATTGAATAACAGGCAATAAACATAATTAATTTCCACACTGTGTTAATAATAGAACCATTACTATTTTTTGGAGCTCCACATTATTTCCATAGTTGGATATGTCTTAATAAGGGAGTGGCTTCCTCTTACTAACTTCAGGTCACACCGAGAAACATGCTTCTGCATGAAGAGGGTTTAACTTATTTTCTCAGCTAAATAATTTTTCAGCACAGGATGCTTAGGTACTTATTTTTCTTCAGGCTACAATCTATAATCTGTTAGGAAGGTAAAGTGCAGACTTTCTGCTGTTGTGGATCCAGTGCTTTTCGATCTAAGCTGTTCCTCAAGGCAAGCTATTTCTCATTTCCATTTTCCTTCCTGTACTCTGAAAGTGATAATTATGGACACCATAGCTATGAGGTAACCTCAGTGTAATATCCTGTTCATTTAAAGTTGGGAATTTTTTTCTGGGAGAGGGTACTGGAAAAGAAGAGTGAAATATAATTAAAAGAATTTTCTAACCCAGACTTCTGTGTAGTGACATTTATAAATAAAACTAGAAAAGAGGTTCTGAGTAATATTTCTAGGTTTCTACTTAATTTTTGGTTGGGAATATTCAGTGTTCTATCAGTTTCTTTGTAGTTCTTAAGTAAATAGGACAAAGAGTTCAAAGTACGACCCTTTAGAGTATTTGTAGCTTAGTTATGTATTACTCTCAATTATTTGTTGTTCACTGGATTTTAAAGCAAAATTTAAAAAGCATTGAACATGAAATAATTCCATAAGCAGTTCCTTTCTTTTTAATCTATGTTGAAAAACTATACAGCTTAAGGGAGAAAATAAAATTTCCTAGTAATCCATTGTTCTATCTGCCCTGTCTTGGTAATAATTTCTTTCTTTCAGTTAAGCCTTTATATTCCCATGTTGATCCCTCATTGGATGCAGGGTGCCCAGGGAAGTGGCCTGAGGACACTGCAGAAGGGCCTGGCGGATGATGGCTATACCCTAACTACTCTCCCAGTGACTGGGCAACAAGTCTTTCATCTAAGGGGAATCTGGAAAGTTCCTCACATTTTCTCATATCATGGTTAAAGAAATTCTAGCTGCTTAGAAGCACAGCTATTTTTTATTCAAGTCTGGATGGAGAAAACCAGAATTGGGAAAAGTAGTAATTAGTAATCAATAGCTGGAACATTTATAATTGTGTGTACTTATTTAAAACTTGCTTTAATAATATTTTTTCAACATATTTTAGGATTTATTCATTTGAAAGATATTTGAAAGCCTATATCAATGGAGCCATTTATCTGTTGTTTTGACCACCTAGCATCCCAACTACCTTCTATACAGGAAATCCTCTGTATGAGGCCAAGCACTACAGAAGCTGAAATTTTTTTTGTTTTAAAGTATATTTTGTCTGATATTAATATGGCCACTCCAGCTTTCTCATGGTTGCTGTGTGGATTATGTTATTTTTCCATTCTTTTACGTTCAGTTTATGTAAAGGGTATCTTTTGTAAAGAGGATATCATTGGATCTTTCTAAAAATGCTAGCCTGACAGTCTGCATTGGCAGGTTTATAATAATACAATTATGCTATAAATTGTCGGTTGTACTTCATTGCCTAAGTAAACAATCCAAATACAGTGATGCTCGTAGAAGCTTCATATTAAGTACTTTCTGAATTTCTTCTCTTTCTTTCCCAACCTCCTTGAGAGGCATGCAGACCCATGGCCTAAACTCTGCCAAACAGATGAAGTTTTGAATCAGAGCTGGTGATTTAAAGGACTAAAAAAATTTTTTTTTAATGATAGGTTATGGCAGTTATAAGTAGTGAGTGCCAACATCTGCTTTCCAGAAGCAGCCACATTTCTATCACCAGATTCCACCAGACTCGCTCTGTAGTGTGTTTTTTTGATTCTTCCAGCTTCGGACTGGGTAGCCTACTGCCAAATTTCTGGGATTGGGGTCTGTTGTTTGGCTCCCAAAGTCCCTAATATAGGCTACTTTGTACCAAATGTTTTAGACTCTAGGATTCTTGTGGTAAAATAAAAACATGGTTTCATGGGGAGAAATTGATGGTGAGCACAAGTAGACAATACAATTTCAGATTGTGATAATGGGATAAGTGGCAGGAAGGAAATAAATAAGACAAGGGGATAAATGGGGGAGAGGAAGGCAGGAGGTGGTGAGCAAGGGATCCTTAAGGAAGGCAAGAAAGTAAAATGATTGTACTGAGACCAGTAGCTGAGAGGAAGGGTAATCTGAGTGAAGGAGGAAAGAGTATGATGAAAAAGAATTTTGCAGCCATAGGTAATAACAATTGCAAAGGTCGTGAGAAACAACTTAACTGTCAAAGAAACTAAAAGGAGCATAGTGGTTGTGAGTTGTTTGTTTAGCCATTTTAATAGTAGTTTTTCTTTTAAAAGAAAAACATTTTAATATGGAAACCTATGCTATAATTGATGTCTCTCAGTTAACTCAGTAGTGAGCCACGCTCTTTAGATTCAAAAGTGTATCCAGTTGATTACATTAGAATCACCAGGGAAGTTTTCTATAAATACGGATTTATGAGCCCCATTTATAGACAGTATAATCAGTTATGTTTTGTGATCACTGGTGTTATACTATAATGTCATGTAAAGTAACCCTGCAAAGCAGTAGCATACTTTTAGTGTCAGGTAAATCACATAGGAGTAACAGATCTGGACATTTAATCTGCAAATGCTCTGCATAGGCCATGCACATAAGATTGGAATATACCCTTTTACTTGATAGACATAAAGGTTTTACCTGACTAGAAATAAAACAAGGCTAAAGAGTCTTTCTTTGCTGGTCCAAAGATAGTGAGTTATCTTACTTGATTGTTCACAGTCAGTTACAGATCAAACTCCTTGTTCTACTAATTTCTCCCCTTCTCACTACTACACTTGACTGTCTTAAAAAAGAAAAAAAAATCAGTCTTTCTTTTATTAAATCTGCCCATTTTTGAAGAGGTCTATATTAGTTGTGTTCTACAAGGTAAAAAAAATTATTTGGAAGTCTAGTTGCTAGGGGTATCCTATAAGGTGACAATTCTAGTAATTCTTGGTAATATCAGTATTGTATAAAACTCCACATGCTAATAGACTGAATTCTTGTCTGAGGCTATTGGTGATAAAAGATTAAAGAATATTTTTGTCTATAGGACATACTTTTTCTCCAGAGTCTCCAGGGATAGTATAGATTAGCTTCAGGTTTGGCTAATTTGAAGGGAACCCCAATTCAGGTTTTTAATTAACAGATGTCATACCAAACATGTCCTACCAAAGGGTCAAACTAGTTGGCTAAAGAACTTTGAGCAGATGGTAAGGCATGTTTTAATTATGAGGCCATTGATGATTTAAAGTTTGTCTAGGTGAGGACCAGTGCATCTTGGTAGAAGCTTGGAAAACATTTTCCCTGCTCTGCTTCTTCCTATCAGTCAGACAATTCTCTCCCCTGTATATAAAATTCTACAAAAAAAAAAAAAAAAAAAAGAAACCCAGCACAACATTCTATTCAAATGTGAGAAAATTGTTTTCCCAGGCCCTGTGCTTTTCAAACTGATATCTAAATATCATTATCACACTTCATTCCTCTCAACTGAGAATAAACATGGTACTTCCTCCTGAAGCATCACTTTCCCTTGATATAAAACTATTTTTGTATGGATACAAAAATGGGTATATTTTGGAGTAGGGAAAATATTCTTGCATAAAAATGTTTTCTTAAAATGCAGTGATTTATTATTTTTAAATGAATTAGTAAATGTTTAAAATTTTTCTGTTTTAATTTCTATTATTATAACTATTAATTTTTGTAACCATATGAGCAAGGTCTTTGGAGTTCTCAGTAATTTTTAAGAGCATAAAGGATATCCCGAGACCACAAAGCTTGAGAACTACTAAAAAGACTACACCCTACCAACTAAACTGGCATTTAAATAAATCCTTACAACCTGTCCATGGAAGATATTTACTACTTCTTGTTTCAGTTTGATTTTCACTTCTTATTTTCTTTTATTTCTGCAAAGAGTTTAGATAAAGTAAGGACCTAGATTAGGAATGGAAAATAAGTAAAGAGGCAGATGAACATGCTTCCATTATAAGGGGATAATTAAAAGTGTTAGGATATCTCAGAGCATATCTTTTGTTTCTGTGATTCTAATTGAAAGAACTAGTAATTGCTGATATATTTTAAGCCTAGGTTAAATAGTATATTTTGAATATATCAATGTTTTAGTTTTCTTTAAAAAGATTTACTTCATTTTAAATAATTTTTAAGTTAAATTTTTTTAAATGGTAATGCATTTCCAGTTTTAGGTAGAAGTCATAGGGAAAATGATTCTATTTATATTTGTTTTGCTTCGTAGCCTTCAGGAATGGTGTTACATATTTTTCCAAAGTGAGATAAGTACACTGATAATATTAAATCTTCTATTCAAACTTTCTGTTATTAAAAAAGAAGAAAGATTGCTTTTGAGAAAGAATACCCAATTCATTTTCCTCTGAGAACTTTAAAAATATCATATGTTACCGAACCAATTTGGAGTCCGCTCACCCAGGGCAGCAAAGCCAGACACTGATACCGAAAGTTGCAGTGGGAGAAAGAGGCATTTTATTGCATGACGCCATGCAAGGACTACAAGTACCTAATGCTTAAGACCCAAACTCCCTGATGGCTTATGAGCAAGGGTTCTTAAAGGCAGGGGTACATTTCAGGAAAGCAGAAGTTGCAGGCAAAATCATAAATCAATACATGGAGGTTATACATTGGTTTGGCCCAAAAGGCGGGATATCTTGAAGCAGGGGCTTATAGGTCGTAGGTGGATTCAGAGATTCTTTAATTAGCAGAAAAGAATATTAAGGTGGGCATTACTCTCTCCAGGCACTTCAGGCAGAAATTTAGAACAAAGAACACAATCAGAATTCAGTCCTCTGTTTCTCCTTATCTGCCGCTTCCATCTGGTGGGGGTTTCTGAAAAAAGAATTTACCAACTTATGTGAAAATGTTATCTTTTAGTTTCCATGGGGAACTAAAACACTTCATGGCTTGCTTGGAGGACTATTGATATTACTATTTTCTTGCTTATCAAGTTGCTCCTTTACTTTTCAAGGCTAGCTAGGTACCTGGAATTTCCCTTGAAAGGTTATCAAATGTTTTTTTCTCTATTTCCATGCTTGGGTAGGATGGGGGGTCCAGCAGGCCCCTAAGAGGGGTCCTTGTTTAGTTTCAGTTGCCAGTTGCAAGAAATAAATATTTCACTAAAACTCACATCAGTATCATGTGGACATTTGGCATTGATTCCACCATTAATTGGAAGACTGGTCTGTGGAAACATTTCTTTGCATTTCAAGGGGATGAATATTATCATATTTTAACTAAGCTGCTATCCCATTCATAAATAGTAGGTTTAGGTATCAGAACATCTGGGAACTGGAGTTATCTTTTGAATAAAGTCATTCTTCTCTTTTAAAAGCAGTAGCTTAACATTTTCTCATGTGAAGATGGGTGTCATCACCAAAAAATGCCAGGAAGTGTCAATGTGTACTATTAATACTTGGAAGGAGAAGGGTGGGAGAGAAGGGAGTATACGAGGTTAAAAAAGAAAAAGTAAGGGGTGATAGAGCCCTGTAATAATATTCAGTAAGGATATTTGAAATGATTTCAGGAGCTAACCAACAAATAGATAAGTCCAGCAAATCTCTACTGTGATATGCTGGTTAACTGATTAGTCCCTTCCATCAGCATTACTAGCATGCTATTGATTCCTCTGAGTACATGGGTAGTATTGAGAAGAGAGTCAGAAAATATTTGTTGATCATATTATACTAGCCATATAGCAGATCCAGGTATAAGTGCTTTGCTTAATTGCTTTTTTAAATAAACTTGAAAAGATATTAATAGAGAGTACCCATGTACCCCTTACCCAGGTTCAGTTTCCCCCCATATTATTATCATATATTACTGCTTGATTTCTTTTAATCCTCACAAACAACCCTTAAAGAAGCTACTATATTCTGTTTTTTATAAGAAGAAACTTTAGGCCACATTGTGAGGAATGACTTATCTATTAATTCAATAAATATTTGGGTTGAATACACATACTGTGTGGCAGGCATTAATTTAGGGTGGCCATGGGATATACTGGTGAGAAAGATGGTATGCCTGTGAGTTGTAATATTTGTATGATTTGTTCTATGTAATACTACATTGAACTAATATCCTTTTTGTTACTCTAGGAAGTCATTATAGGAAAAGTGCTGAAATATTTTCTTATGGGTGAAATAATATTGAATATCCCCTGTCCCCATCCCTACCCTATCCTACCAGATATGCTTCCTTAAAATTATGAGATCTAGTTAACACCAGATCTGTACGTTTAACCACCAGCACAACTGCTCTATAATGTTGATAATGCTAGTTTGCATTTCTGATCATCTGTATACCTTATATTTATTGCTATTCATTGTCATCTTCTAAATATCCTTGGCTGTCTTATAACCTAAAGTATACGGGCGCTGTAGGTAGTAGGTAGTATAGGTTATGTAAAAATATAGTTTTCAGCATCAAGAGAACTCCAGATTATATTTTTAGTGAGAGAATATAGCCTGTAACTCCTGTTATCAGTAATGGGAGTCCATGACTACCTTCCCACACTTCTTGCTGAAAATGCTACTATTCCTGAAGGGGTCACTGACCTTTCCATCCATTATAGAGGTATGGGAGGAGCAGGAAGGGAGAAGTACCTTAAGTAATAGCTTAGCCATAGAGAGACAAAAGAATAATCAGAGCACTTAGAAGCTAGGGGGAGCTTATAAAAGAGTGAGGAAGTGAGCTTCTTGTAACAGGGATCCCTGCTGTTCCCTATTTTCAGAGTGGCAAAGCAAACCAGGCCCCTATGGACTCTTATACTAAAGAATGAATTATGGACCTGAATTTTAATGTGGTAGTGCTAATGATTTCATCAGAGACCATGGTCCTTTTTAGTGGGTATATGGAGGGCTGTGTGTGTGTGTTTATTTGGTTAAAAAAGTAAATTATGTTTCTAGAAAAATTTACTTAAGAATTTTGCAGTATGAGAAATACACTTTATAGATAAATTTCTGCAATCATACTGACTGAATAAACAAGCAGGTTACATCATTAATTTTTACAGTTAGTCTCATATACCTATTGCTCATAGTTTAGTCCTTTTTCTATAAGTCTTTTAGAACTTTATTTAAAGTATTATATCAAAATTTGAATTTTTAAAAAATGTTAAATAATAGTATTTATATAAAGTTGTTTCCCCCCCACTTGTATTTTTAATTTTTTTTATTTTTATTTTTTTGATACAGAGTCTCGCTCTGTTGCCCAGGCTAGAGTGCCATGGCATCATCCTAGCTCACAGCAACCTCAAACTCCTGGGCTCAATCAAACCTTCCTCAGCCTCCCAAGTAGCTGGGACTGCAAGGGCATGCCACCACATCCAGATAATTTTTTCTATTTTTAGTAGAGACAGGGTCTCACTCTTGCTCAGGCTGGTCTGAACTCCTGACCTCAAGTGATCCTCCTGCCTCAGCCTCCCAGAGTGGTAGAATTATAGGTGTGAGCCACCCCATCAGGCCCCCCACTTGTATTTTTAAAGAAACCTTTTTTTAAGAGATGAAGTCCTGCTCTGTTGCCCACGCTGGCCTCAAACTCCTGGGCTCAAGTGATCCTTCTACCTCAGCTTCCTGAGCAGCTAGGACTATAGGCTACTACACCTGGCTAAGAAAATGGAATTTTTTACTTTTCTCCCTAAACTTGCTTTTCCATTTTTCTTGTAGTCTTTTAAAATTCATTCTCATATATTAGTTTTTATTACCTTGTATAGGCAGATTTCTTTTTGTTCAAGTTTACATTTTTGTCAGAAATCTGGATTTTAATCTTGATTTTCTTAGTTTTGTTTCATGCCTTTTGCAAAAGTTATGATTTATAATAGACTCCTAATTGTCAATGGGAAATGTTATACCACCATTAAGGCTAAACAGCAAAATAATGAATATTTTTATAGGCATGTATTTGTTATTCCTCAGACTAATATCATATCTAAGCTTCAATCTAAAGCTCAGTTTAGTTTTAGAAGAAATATTTTACATGTTCTCCATACTTCCTCATCCAAAGTGTTTCTGAAGAGTTTATATGCTTTTCATGTTCTCTGTTTCCCAACTGTACTTTTATGACATTAATGTCCTTAGAGTTGTAGTATTTTACAAGTTTTCCAGAACCACAGATTTTTAAACCTTATCTTGATTTCATACTATTAGCTTTAGAGTTTTCTTAATTTTTTTCACATGATCCTTCAGGGAGTTGAAATTATAGTTCTTTGGACAATCATTATTCAATCTGTTCTTAAGTATGTGGCATGGGTCAGCATTTCAGTGAGGACAATGAAATATCTCTTAGTTTTAAGGTAAAAAGTCACCTCATTCTTTTGATATTCTGGTAAATACCATGCTACAAACAACCAGAGACACATGGAAATGTAGATACTGTGCTATACTATACTATATGAGAAGTTTGAAGATGGAGTATGGCCCTCAATTTACACGAAGATTTATGTGAGAGAAATGTACCTGTAAGAGATGGACATCCTCCACAGAATGTCTCTTCTACCTGAAAGTACCTTTTGCCACTGACAGTAAATAGCAACTTTGAACTAGTTGTGTGTGGTCTTATGAATTGAGAATTAATAATTATCTGTACATTTGGATTGGCATCTGGATCCTTTGGGATATAAATCTATTTTTTATTCTTCTACCACTAGGGCCTGGCCCTTATGCAAGTGACAGAATTTACATTTCTGTTAAGCTTGAGATTTCTAAGAAATCCCCGCCCCCTTTTTTTTACAAGGGGATAATTTAAGATATCTCACTGAGACTTCCCACATCATCCTATACGCTAAATACTGCTCCTTGAGTTTAGATTGCCAATTTATGTCTAATAGTTTTATCTTCTAGAAATCTCAAAAATTTCAAAAGGAAATAATTCTGTTGCCATTTTTCTAAAGTGCATATATGCCTTTCAAATATTTGGTTGGAAACAGATCATTCCTGTCTTGCTCATCTGGGTAAAACTCATTTACTGTTTTTCCTTTTAAACTGTTAGCTCAAGTGACCTTACACATGAGTCCCAGCTGTGCATTAGCATTGCTTGGGGATGTGTTTGTATCTTTTGTCTAAAAATACCCAGCCGGTAGGATTCATGATCCATGAAAGCTAATTGAAACAATTTCTCTTCAAGTTTTGGCAAGCGAAGCATGCATTATAAGCATTAATATCTATAAATTGAATTGTTAATGAATCTAGACACTAATAATGAATGCAATTTTGCAGGCTTAACTAGAAGCACTAAAATTATCGGGATCTGGAGCAGAATTTTCAATCATTTTTGCTTATTAAATAGCAAAGCTATGCTTTTAATAAGCTAATCATTTTTATTTGACCCCATAGGAATAGCTCAGTTGATTAGAAACAGGTTTCTCAGTGCAAAACAATGTTGTTTTTCTCTTACTGTTTTAACCACCAAAGCACTGAAATTTTAAGATGGATATTTGATCTCATAGTCTGTGTCTTCTAATCACATTTGTACATGCATTCAGTGCTTCCTGAAATATTTACTTCATTTCTCCTCCATTATACAGTATCACTAATTCATATATATATATATATATATATATACTCTTAAGTTTTTAACACGGTCAGTGTCATATCACAATCATTTTAAACAGATGGTCTCATTTCACATGTAAACATTTAAGAAGATTACATTATCAAAGTAATACAACTTTGAGCTTCATGGTTGCCTTTCTGATCTCTTTATTGTTTTCTGAGACTAAGTAATTCTTCTTTTGACATATATTTCCATTTGATTATCATCTCCTAAAACTTTTGCATAGCCCTAGTTTAAAAAGCAGCAAAATCCCAATGTTAAACAACACTGGAGTGTTTTCGCCCTAGTGCTCCAGTGACTTTGAGATAGGAAGCTATGCACTTAGAGGCACACTTAGTTCATTTTAGTAGCTGTGCACCAAATAGTTCCCAAGTGGCCTTAGAGAGTTAATGCACCTTTCTATGTCCTCACTTACTACCCAGGAATGACTTAAGCACAAAGGAGCATGAAACAGTAATAACTAGGAATATGTGGTATCTCTGTATATATTCTTATCGAGGCTACTGAAATTGGCATTCAAAGTACATTGTTTGATTGCATCTTTCCCAATAAATCTTAAGAATATTGGCAATTATTTGGGCTTCAACTTTGGAAAACTGAGATGCTGAAGTGTAGAAGTTGATTCTGATAGTAAATATAGATTTTGGCTTCAAAGGTTATGGGTTGGAACTTTGTGGAAAGGTAGAGGGAAAGGGTTGTGATGACGCTTTGTTATTGTATGTTTTTCCTCAGCATTGTTGCATATTTCTTTTGACTACCAGGTTTGGGAATCTATCATACATTTAGGAGAATGAAGTCAGGAATTCATGCTCATGCAGAATTCCTCAGGAATATGGAGTATATGCATCGCATTACCATTTACAAAATTATTTTCAGAGTTTGTCAACCAGCATAGATGTGATAATTACAGACATGCACTTCTGTTTTTGTTAGCTGTTCGCTTTACTTAACTAAAGCTTATACTTTGATTCTGTTAAAAATGGCTTCATGAAAATGGCATTTGAATGGTCTTAGAACATTCTGTACTGCTTTTCCCAAAATGAGTGAATAGTCTAGGAAAAGCTGCCTAACCATAAAGCCCAGTGACAAAACTAACAGAAAAACAAACATCTTTTCCCCAAAACTGTACAGAGAATACTCATTTTCTTACTTAAACTTTTACTATTTTGATCAAAATTTTAAAGACTTGTTTTTATTGAATTTATTCTTTTTTTTAACCTGTTAGTGATAAAATTTGGGTTGACTATTTTTTTTATATCTGCAAATCTGATTAAATGAGTCCATGGGATTATAATCCTGCCTGAATTTGACCACTTATTTTTGTTAACTTCCAAGGACATGTAATTTTTTTTTATTTTTTTTTGAGACAGAGTCTCACTCTGTTGCCCAGGCTAGAGTGAGTGCCGTGGCGTCAGCCTAGCTCACAGCAACCTCAAACTCCTGGGCTCAAGCAATCCTCCTGCCTCAGCCTCCCAAGTAGCTGGGACTACAGGCA